>LR736865.1:9852338-9894815 GCA_902654985.2 Oryctes borbonicus
GGACAACAATAACTTGTGTTTTGTCAGGGTTAAGTGCCGACAGATGGTGGCCACAATACAATGTTAGATTAAGCAAATCTTCATTTATACATTTCAAAGCTTCGCTGAGCTTGGAGCGGCTGAATGAAAAACAAAGTTGGGTGTCGCGCAGGCGTAAACATCTCATTGGTTAAGACATGTTTCACTAAACAATAAAATTTTTTTTTAGTTTCTTTTTTTAGTTTAGTTTTTTAGATTTTAGTTTCTGAAATATTTCAGGATCGTTTTAGAAAAAATCGCACAGTATACGATTGCGAACAAATGCCATCCGATATTAGCCAATTGCGAGTCGTGTTATCGAAAACGTGTACGCGATGCGATTGACGTTCGGGGCGTCTAGTTTAAAAGCGTACGGGACGAGTAAACTATTGTCAGCCGGTGTAATGTACTTGATATTTGTTTGAATCAATAAAATATGGCGTAACGAACTGAATGTGACCGTTCCACCGTGCAATTAATTCATTACTAACGCTGGATTTAGCTTTGCGCAATCTAGCGATTCGACCAGCGAATTTTTAATGATTTACACGCGTTTCACGCACGTCCCAAACGATAATAGGAGCTTACTTTCAAGCTTTGCACCGTCATTAACGTACAGGTTGGTCCAGATTTGATATAACCAGCAAGTGTGTGGTCGGGTCTCGTAGGAACAAACATAGATAGCTTTTGTATTCAAAGAGATAGAGAAATTGTTAAAATAGTAGATTTAGGTGTAAGTGCACGCACTGCACTGCACTGCACAAAAAATTTTCATGCAAATCTTCAAAAGGAAACGCGAAAAGGAGCTAACGACTTCATCGTCGTCAGTAAAGCTACAATTGAAACTTCATTGTTACAGTGTCCTTTTCTACGATGCTTATATATTGCTTCTCCCCAGAGATAATTCCAAAATTGGGAAAACCGGTAAAAAATTAAAGAAAATTTTTTTTCCTAAAACGTCGGTCACTAGTTAAGCAAACTAATTCTACGTTAACGAAAACCGATTTTGAACTAATGTTTACAAAAAGGAAACAGACGTGACGTAACGAGTATATAAAAAAAACTTACAGTTGAGATCCTCTTCTCCTCGTCCGCCGATCCTCTTCCGGTAGCACCAAAGCGGTAGCAGGTGCCTGTTTTTCCGGACTCGGAGGTGTCGTAGGTTCCGGAGTGGGAGCGGCAGAAGGAGCTCTAAATGAGGCTCTCCTTCCGCTGGTCGGCGTGACGGTACTCAGCGGCAGGACCGTAAAGACGTCGTACGCGGAAGCGCGCCTCGGCATAGGCGCCGGTAATCCTAAACCGCTAGTTTCTTGGGCTGGTTGGGCGGCCGGTTTCACCTCGTCGTCGTAGCTGTGCTGCCTGGCTATCGCCCTGCTGGCTCTTCGCGATCTAGTCGCTTCCCTGATGGACGCTTCTCGCGGAGGGCTATTCTGCCTGCTCGGGGCGCCGCTACGACCTCCTCGACGGCCCCATTCCGGGTCGCCGCCCTTTTGACCGGCACCTTTCAACTGAAACGGAAAAGACGAGTCTGTTAAATACGTTTTATGAAAAATTCCCCGTCAACGCCGAAATCCTGTAACACATAACACACATTGACTGTCTGCATACCTTATTTACCTTTTCTAATTCTTTCAACGACGCCGGAGATACATCGGAATGGCGTCTTAGTTCCGGACTTCTCGGCGGTGCCAATCCACTTCCCAAACCGGTATTCAATCCCCCGCCCAATCTAATCTCCGAATGTCTCCTCTGCAATTCCACCAACGGGACGTCCAGTGAGCTATCGGTGGAATCCTGCTGAGGAATCTTCTTCTCCATGTCGTTCTTCTTCCTCCGGCAAACGCTGCAATACCACAAACCATCCACTTCATCCTCCTTGACTTTGCTGTAGCTGGCGCAGTCCTCGCAGATCTTATTCGAGCACTGGGCGCATTTCTTGTGGAATTCGTCATCTTTCACCACCTTCAAGCAAATCCGGCAACCTAATCGCACTATTTGGCCGTCTTCGGTTACGGTTGAAACGGGAGGCGTGGCTGGTTTGGTGCTGGATGGCGGTGCGATCTGCTGCTGATTGTTGTTTTCGGATGCGGTATCCGCGGTTTCGGTAACATCTGGGATTAGGGATGGTCGGGGCGTCATTTTTACTGAAACAAGCAGAAATTATTGGTTTTTCTTTCTACGTTGCCTTCAGAAAGTTCTAAGTTTAGCGTTATATGACGAGTTTAACGCGAAAATTAATTGTTTAAGCATATCGTTGCAACAATTGTTAAATTACTTGTATTGAGTTTAAAATTTAAAGTTAAATTTAAATGGCGGTACTTGCAGTACGTAAATATAACTTAAAACAACAAAGACTAAACTTTATTATTTTTTTGTGGTGATTTTCCCATTTTATCGCCGACAAAGCAATTCTTCTGAGTGGTTTAGATCTAAAAGCTTGATGTTATATTCATTGAATGAACCTCTACTTTTATTTGTTTTCTCCACGTGCTATCTCGTGTTCATCTTCCGCTTCATGCAATTAGTCGGCGTCTTATCTGGTTGGCGCCCAGAGGTATTGACTTGCAAAGAAACATGCAATTCGTGAATATATTCATTACAAGTAGACTGCGGACCAGCATGTAGGAGGAAGTACGGACACTCGCCACCGGCACCTTAAATCTTTATGCATGCAGCTGTTAAAGATTACGGCCAGCGTGCGGCGTCTTCTGGCGTCAAAAAAAAAAGATAATCATCAATATTCAAATGATTCTACCAATGTCAAGAAAAAGAATAACAAGATGTTAACTTTATTTTTTCGGATAATTTTTTTTTCGATGAGTTGGTCATCTGAGCAGTCTGCGTCTCATCCCTGCAATCAGAATCATAGACCAAGTTCATCAGAAACAATTTTCCTATGTGCTGACTGCTGTTAATCATATTTAATACGTCAGATGCTTATGTAAAAAAACCTGAGCTAACAGGTAAATAAAGCAAAATCATACATAAATGTTCTGATGAACGCGCCCTGATCAGAATGTCAGATACGTCAAAGGAGTCAAAAATTGATTCTCACAATGCTGTTGCGTTTATTAGCACTATTCGTCTGTTTACTGGGCGACCCGGTGCAATCACGGGACATCAAGCTGACCATACTCCACACCAACGACATTCACGCGACTTTCGAACCTGAAGGCAATAGATCGCGCGGCGGCATCGGTCGCGTCATGGCTTACATCGAAGAGAAGCGCAACACCATCAACCATCCGCTTATCTACCTGGACGCGGGCGACGTGTTCACCGGTAGCGATTGGTTCTCATCAGCCGGCTGGAAAATCGCCGGCTTCTTCATGAAACACCTAAGTCCGGACGCGATCTGCCTCGGCAATCACGAATTCGATCGCGGCATCGCCGAACTGGCCGCGTACATCAAGCGAATCGAACAGCCGTTGTTGTGCGCCAATTGCGACATCTCGGAGGAGCCGTCCTTGAAGGATAAGGTGATACCATCGACGATACTGCATATAAACGGGACGAAAATAGGGATTATCGGCTATTTGGCGGTGGATTCGCGAACTACGGATAAATATTTCGGTAAAGTGAAATTGGTGAATGAGATGCGACCGATCCGAAGCGAGGTGAAGTGGTTAAAAGAGGCTGGTGCTGAGCTGCTCATTCTTCTATCTCACGGCGGCCTCGACAATGACGTAAATGTTGCGAAGAAATCCAAAGACATCAGTATTATTATAGGTATTGTGATTTTATTTTATTTTTAATTAATTTAATTATTATTATTTTTTTTAATTAATTTTTTTTTAATTTAAATTTAATTTTTTTTAATTATAAATTAATAATAATTTTTAATTAATTACAAAATGCATTTAGAGAATGTCCGCTCGTTCAACACCAAAATCCCTTCGACTTCTATTTCGGTGTCTCCGATCCTTTTATTTTTGCCAGCAAGGTGCTGGGGATGCTATTATTAAAATTTTTTAATTTTTTTGTGGGCTCACAAGGATCGTGTGCCTTGCCATCTGCTTGGTCACGTACATCTTAATTATTGCATAAAATTTAGTGCGTTCAATAAAGGCACATATTACTAAAATTATTATTACCATTAAATAATAATTATTATTATTGTTCTAGGTGGTCATTCACATTCGCTGCTGTACTCTGGCCAATTCGCCGAATTCAAAAACATCTCGGCCGGTCCGTACCCGACGATCGTTAAAAATCTCGAGGGAAGGAACGTGTACATTGTGCAAGTGTTCGAACGAGCCCTCTTCGTCGGAAAAATGACAATCGTCTTCAACACGCAGACCAGGCTAGTGAAACGCTTCGCCGGTCACGCTCAGCTGATGCACCGCAAGATCCGCATCCATCCCAACGTGAAGCGCATCCTCAAGTTCTACATGCCGGAAGTCGAGAATAGCCGCAACGAGGTCGTCGGGAAAGCGTTGCTTCCGCTGGACGGCTATTGGTCCAGCTGCAGATTCCACGAGTGCAATCTAGGAAATATGATTACGGACTCCTTCATCCATTTGAAAGCTAGAAAGTTCAGCCATGACAGTTTCTGGACCGATCACAGCATCGCCGTAATTAACAGCGGCGTCATCAGAGACAGCGTCTTGCCAAAAAAGGAGAACGATTACAATATCACCTATTCTGATGTTAGAAAGGCTTTGCCGTACGATAATAGCTTAGTGACGGTAAGCGTGGGCGGGCATATCATCTTGAAAATGCTAGAACACGCCATCTCCTGGTCGAATACGACACACAAAGGTGAATTCCTACAATTCTCCGGGCTCCGTGTTGTCTACGACTTCTCCAAGCCCGCGGGCAAGCGTGTGGTCAGCGTTCGGGTGCGTTGCTCGCGTTGTCCGGTGCCCAAATACTATAACCTCAACAAGAAAGTCCGATACAACATCATCACTCTCGAGTTCCTGGCGCAGGGTGGCGACGGATTCTCGATGCTTAGGCATCAGCCCATCCTACGGAATCTGGTCGAGGAAACGGATTTCTCCGTACTGCTGGATTATTTGCGCTTCCATCAGATCGTTGCGCCCATCGTGGACGAGAGGATCGTCGTATTGAACGACAATCGAACCGTGTTTAATGAAATGGAAAGTGTCGCCAGGTTGAGGAAGTGGAAACGCAGATGATGTTTTTTCGTTTAATTCTTGTAAAATAAACAGTGTGATTCAGAGATGAAACGATGATAAACTGTAAATGTTCAATAAAGCAAGTTTATTTAATTGCGAAACAAATTCGAATTTTGTAACAGGAGAGGAGGCAATATATAAATCAACAGCAAATGTGAATTAACGCGTTGCACGGTGGGTTCGCCTAATCCGTAGCTCATCAAGCGGGTGTATTCGTGAAACAGAACTATTCTTTGTTCGTCGACCGGTTCGGCTAATTCCGTTCGTTCCAAGTATTCCATGAGAATATCCGCGATTTCAACATGCTCAAAATATTCCCATATTTCCGTCCCGAAGAACATCTTAAATCCGCCTCCGCCCTCGGCTAGATATACGACGGTGCCGACCTCGTACGTTTTCTTGTCGTCTAAAGGCTCGAACACGGCTGCCGCGCAACCGTGACATCGCACTATGACCTCCGCCACTCTACTGCCGACATCTCTAGTATAATCATACGTCACGCGTATGCCGGACACTTGCAGGAATTCTCCTCTGTCCTCGGAATAGCCGGAGACCGAATGTTCGAGGGCTTCGCGCAGTGTCTTCCCTGACATACGTAGCACGGTGTACGAGTTGCCGTACGGAAACGCGTTCATTACATCTTCGTAGCGTAGTTCCTTATTTTTCGGGTAGACGCCGTTTAATATGCTACCACCGTTTATAATGTATATCCCCACCGGATTCCAGCTTGTCGCGTTGCCGTACGTCCTAGCCATCTTGGAAGCCATCGCGTCCGTTATGAGATTCCCAAAGTTGCACTCACGCCTGTTGCACTTTTGATCGAAGCCGTCTAGTGACACCCACGATTTTCCGACCTTCTTATTCCTGAGGACGTCGACCTCAGCGCGATATTTATCCATGATGGCTCTGACCGCTGGGGATTCAGGGATGCTCTCGTCCATCACCACCGGGCCACCTTCGTAGTGCTCGACGTTGCCCTCGGGGGTGAAACTTACTTGGAAATATCCAACGTGTTTGGTGTGGGAAGTCGTATGTAAAACGAAAACCGGTTTACCTTCGGCGTCTTCAACAATAGTCGGGTACTCGCCCTCCGGACGCTGGCCGAGAGTGACGTTCGAATCGCTCCCACTGTACAGCAATGTGTCCATATGACCCCCGATTATAATTCGAATTCCTTTCGATTTACGCGCGAGCCGCTTGTTAAATTCGTAATCGCCGTGCGATAGCACGATTTCCGATTGTTCGCTTAAAGCCCTTTGCGTTCTCCTCAACGTCGCCTCTACCTCCTCGCTGAAGCTGATGAACGTCACGTTTCTACCGAATCGTCTCGGCATGATACCTTGAACGAACGACCTCGGAGTCCTTGTATCCTGCGTGGAAATGTACTCTTCCAGTCGCGGGGAGCCTTTGCAGTTGCTGCACACGTGACGGTTGTCGCGTAACTTCTCCAAGTATTCGCGTAACATTTCTTCGCCGTGTATTAACTCGTGTTCGCCTAAGATCTTGTGTTTAATATGCATTTCGTTCATGAGATCTGCGGCGATTTTGGGGCCGTGGACTTTGAACCAGACGCTTCCGTCGAACATGTCGCCTAGATAGGCTACCAGTGTTCCTTTCGCGAGTTTACTCTCTATAAACGATACTACCCTGGCCAAACCGCCGATTTTCCGACCATTGATGGAAATCGGGTCGAGTTGGGAGTGTACGTTTCCTATGTGTAGAATTTCCAAGGTGCGTGAGTCCTGACACACGTATAAATGGAAATGAACAAGAATTATTTGTATGACGATAGACACTTTTTTTATCATTTTACATGGTCTACCTTACCGCTCGTTGTCATTTGACACTTGACACTGATAGCTTGAAGATGATCATAGTTAGTGGGTTTTGCAGGCGTAAAGTGGAGGTTCAGCTCATCGAAGCAAATGTTTGATAGCGTGGATGGCTTATCCCCGCTTTACAGAACACGTGTTAATCCTCGATTAAGAGGACTCAAAATTCTGATCACTGGAGAAGGGCCTCCCTTTCAGCTTTATTTTCACATGCCGGAACAATGCAAAGTCGCAAGAAGCAAGATCTGGACTGTAAGGAGGGTGCTCAAGATGTTTCGACTTTAACGCGGTGAGCTGGAGCATTGCTATGACGGAAAAGCAGCTTTCCATTCTTGACTTTGGCAGCAGGTTCTTCTTAGTCAGGCACTGCTCAGTGTAGCGCTGTTACCGTCATACAACCATCATTTCTTTCTTAACAAATGGGAATTTTCTGACAGCTCCCGATGTAACCTCATCATTGAAGACCTAAGCTGGATTTTGAGTCTTCGTCAGCACGGATAATAGTACAGCCAAGTCCCGTCATCTGCGACGATATTGTTCACATGCGGAGATCATCCTTTGACAAACTTTTTTAACATGTTCCGGCGCCACGTCGTTTCATCTGTTCTTCACTCAGTCTATTCAGCACCCAGCGACAGTTTCTTCACGTACAAGTGATCATGCGGAATCGAACGAATTGTCTGCGTGTTTCCTCCTAAGGTATACTCCATCTGCCTGTTTTCGTCGAACATTTTCTTCACAGCAGCAACGTTTTCCTCCGTAACCGACGTTTGTGGCCTCCTCGCCTTCTCAGCGTCCTCCAACGTGAAATTTCCTGTAGCACCCGATGATATGGACAAATATTGCTTAGGACGAGAGTCATTTCTTCTAAGCACATTTTACATTATTACTGTTAATGAACTATCGGGTCCTCAGACGTAGTGCAACAGTTAGTACGCGAGTATGAACATGTCTTAGAACGCAGCCGCCTGCGACTGGTGAGATGCGCTTAAGGAAGCTTCCGAAAAATCTTTGGTAATCCTTAATTGAGATAGGGTAGAGATAAGTGAGGAGCTTCCTTACTATAGTTGAAAATTTTCGACGATTTTCTCGTCAAGGACTTAGTAATTCCGCTGAGAGATAAGGGTGATAGGACGTGGATGCTCTTAACGAAGTTTGTTATTTTAAGATAAACTGGATGACTTACCTACTTTATCTTGCGCCGTTAGTAGCGACGAGGACAGAGTTTGTTTCAATTTACCGAATGTCGTGCCACTATCAGCTGTCTCTGTGGTTCCACCTGGGTCCGTGGCTACCATCTGCAAACAAGGAAAAAACACGTGAAACATACAAATCATCTACAGTCTTTTGGTAAAGTGTAAAGTCGACATAACCAATTTAATTTTCCTTTTTAGCAAAAAATCATAACGATCCGAATGCTGGTCAGAAAAGTGCATATGAGCTTATCTATGACTTTTGATCCTTTTTTGGCCTGGACAAAAAAAAATGGTTGCGGTTTTCAAAATTTCTTGCAAGAGTAAGGGTGCTCTTAAGGATCGATTCTTTTTGTTAAACCTCATTGATCTACTCGAGTAGTGAATGAAATAATCTTCTCTTCTCTGTGTGAGATTAATTGATAGATAGGAAAGTTTAAGTCACAGGGTCCTTTTTTTCTCACAAAGTTCCTTTATTACAAAACTTCAGCGACCGGTTTCGCGTTGAATACACACATCTTCAGGCCAGCTAAAATAAAATCATCATGGTAAGCCTGTGGGGGGTGCAGTTTCTTAAAGCGCGCACCATGTCGTGGTAAGCAGTAAAAGAACTGCTCGAGGGATAGCTTGGGAAACAATATCCGGTGTGTTTACGTGTTTTTTGGCGTTGGAGGGCGCCAAGAAATGTCTAGTTCGTCGCTCAACTTCAACTTTTCCATCTATTATATAAATTCGCTGAATGGTTTGCTGCAAATGACAATTTATTGTGCAAGCAGCTAATTAGTTTTAAAATTCCGATTTAACATCTCAGAATAGAAATGCAAGTATGTTTTGTTTACTATTGTCATTGTAACTAAACATACACGCAATTGTAAGAAAGTAATTTGTTTGATTGGACCATGTTTTGTTAGCTTGAAATTAACTAAAAGCCAACGTTAAATAATTAAGCAAATACATTTTAAAATTGTTTTTTTGTTGTTACACGTTACAGTCCTCATTTATATCATTTGACGCTGGAGGAATATCTGGTTCGCCCAATAAATCCAGAACCTCTTGGAGAAGATTATGTTTCTCACGTGTTGCCCTTTTGTGACTCATGGACAGTAGCAAATAAATGGAGAAATCTTCGTTAGTTGGTGTTCTGGACTTTTTTCTTGTGCAGTGCTCTCTCGCACATTTAAAATGCTTATTTTTAGCTCCTTCCTCTTCGCTTAATTGTCCAATGGGAAGTGCTCCATGCAAAAGTATCTTGCAGATATATTATACCATGCAAGTCCTGTGATCTCTTCTATTAAACCAGCCTTTCAGGAAAACGTCCAAGCTGTATCGCCATCGTTAGTGTAGCTATGATGTGTATTTTTCTGATCTCCATTTGCATTTCTTTTTGGAGCTCTCACTTGCCAGGTTTTCATTTCTAATGGATAACTTATATGTAAGACTGATAGGTGCCTTCTCATGTAGTCCTTCACCACAGAAACCTATTTTTCACCATCCGGGAAGGGTCATTTGTGTTGCAAAACGGCAACAATTTTTTTTGCCTTGATCTGTTTACTTTTTAAACTTTTTTGTTGGTCAACCAATAATTGACGGACCCAGCTCTGAGGAGATGAGGAGATTGCTTGTGGTAAACTTATTCACGCTACGACTGTACAACAACAGTGAAACAACTCTCAATATATTTTTTTTTAATTCCGCTGACCATAATGTACATTTTGGTAAACCAACGAAAAGGTATGACGACGTAAATTTTAGTCCTGGGGCGTTCGGCCTATTTTAGCTGTCAATTTGTCAATCTATCTGACAATGTTTGCCTCGCATCGAACGCGCGCAATAATATACTTCCTACTAGTTCTACTAGTGACATGCATAATTGGAGCAAAGGAGAGGTACAGCATTTTAATCGTACAAAGCGACATGATGATACCGCGAATCGTGGACGCAACATGGCAAATAGACTTCTCAGGCGCTAAGAACATAATGCTGTCGGACGCAATTCTGTACTTTTCCACCGCCGGCAAGACCATTAACGCGGAGAAATGGTTTGGCAAATTCGAAAAGCTCCTCAATCCTAAAGGAATGGATCCTGAAGATTACGATAGTTTACACCGGACTGTCGCCAACAATGTAGGATTGGTTATCGTCCTAACGAACCCCAGTGACATTGTGACGCATTCGTTTACGTGGCGGCATTGGAATTCTTACATGCTTCGAATTCTCAACGATGGGAAGATCGGATTTGTGGATTGTGTGGAATCGCGAGACGAAACGGTTGAATATAAGATGGTTAGGGTGAGAAATGAACTGGCTAAGTTGAAAGGAATGAGCGTTAATCTCACGATAGCTTTAACCCGCAAATCGTCCGATCTGGTCGCACATATCAGGAGCAAAGCGTTGGTAATGTATTTGATGCACACCTATAATAATGGTTATGCTAAATTATTAGGGATTAGTAATTTGGTGGTGTCTGGATTCGTTTGAATATAAATCCAAACGAGTCCAAACACCACTCGAGTCCACCACGAGCCCAAACGACACTCAACCTGGCATAAGCCAGGTTCAGTCAGATCGAGTTGAACTAACTTTACATCGAATTTAAGTCACAACTCGGCTCAATTTATACTAGGTCTAATCGGGTGCAGACGTGGTGAACCATATTTGCTCTAGAGATGAGACTTTTTGATTTCATCCAAGCCTGTATGTTTTGCTTTTTTGATGGTGTTGTACAGCAACTTTTCTGCTTTACGGCTATGGTATGAAGCTTTATCCATAATAATAACAGCCTTATCTAATAATAAGTCTACGACGGTAGTCTCAAAAGTTTCGAGCTTTTGATGCTTTTGAAAATTTCAATAATGTTCAACGCTCAGTTGTTTGTGGCAGTCGATGTTAGTGTTTCTGTATAATGGTCCAATATCGAGCCGGCATTAAATGCTTGCATTTGAAGAGCAATACGCAAATTAAAGCCAAGATATGCGCTGTTTACTTTGTACTTTGTATCATTTGACACGGTCAAATTTTGGCCAGATGGATTTAAACATCATCGTATCATCTTGGTTAACCATGAATTTTCCGGACGGCCAAAAAATGCAATCATTACCGATAGCATCGGAACAGTTCACCAAATGAAAGAAAAGTCAAAAATTCACAAAATCATAAATTGATAGATGGTTCACCCAATTCATCAGAACTATCCCCAGCGACCTTCTTCTCAAGGATTCGCTCAGTGGACAGATTTTCACCGAATGAGGAGGCCATCGCTTATTTTACAGAACGAGATGGTTTTCTTTGCATACTTCCCTTTCAACCAGTTCGCATCCGATTTTAAAACGTTTCTCCTTACATTACAGGTAGATTTGATCCTCGAAAGCGACGGTGGGATTTGGACCAAGTACGGTTGGAAACAGATAGGTAGCAGCAGATCGTTCGGCGCAATGCTCCTCACCTTCAATGAAGACGGACTTATTGAAGATTTGGTACCGGATTCCGGTAGACGGAAGCGTTCGGAAAACGAAACCGAGACGCCATCGACCGACAAAAATCAAACGTTGTCTTCAAGGAAATCGGACGAGATATTCGTCGCCTCCGACGTGCTAGCGAGTCAGTGTCGCGTACAAAGAGATTGCGCCTTCGGAAACCTCGTAGCTGACGCCATAGTCTATTACGCTAGATGGCGCCTCTCATCGCCAACCCGCCTATGGTCGAACTATCCGATCGCGTTCTACCATGCCGAATCCTCGCGTATAGAACTGCGACGCGGCTACATGTCACTGAATGCCTTCGTCGACGCGTTCGCGTCCATTAACGAACGCCTGTGCGCGGTCGGTTGGTACGGACACGAGATAAAGAACATCCTTTCGAGCTTCAACGGCAGCTCTCATATGCCGAAGATGCATGTAGCCGGGATGTACGTTCGGATGGATGGCAGTCGCCCGAGGTTCATTACGACGAGATGCTCGGCGGACTGTAACAATTACACTATGAGTCTTATGAACGATTCGAACAAATACCAGATCATGGGACCTAAAAAAACCATTGACAAAGTCACGAGCATCCAGCTCTCCTGGTGGACGAAGTGCAAGATGCTAGGTTCCAGTGTTCAAGGTAATAATAATAAATGTGGTATATTTTCCAACAGGTTTTAACCCCCCAATTATAAAGAAAAAATAAAGATAACAACGTAATCACCAATGGTGGATGCTTAAGGGTGGCTGAATATAGAGTGCGGATCAACACTGGATCGCTTTGACAATGGCCCGTTTTATTTGTTGTACTTTATTTTTTCCAAATTAAATGCGAAACTACATTCGTACATATGAGGAAAACATAGTGTCTATGTTTTCCGCACATGCGCTGTCGTTTAAAGCGAAGCAGCATATGTAAAAAAAAGTGGCCTTTGGCTATCTAACTAATCGAAGGGAGAAGTATATGTATTTTCGTCATGAATGGAAAATTTTCCATTCATACACTTAACATTTAAAATTATTACAGATTATCGCTATGGCTGTGCCATGCTATGTATCTATTTAACGATTTGTGGCTATCACTTTTACGTTGTTAAAATCCATTTTATGTCCACCGCTGATTGCTCGATTCTTTTAAATCTTGCGTTACCTGCGACAGCTCTTCCTGTTTTTCCGACGTAGCACTGCCCGCATTGACATTTTATCTTGTAAGATACGATTTTTATCTGTCCTGCCTTTAGCGGTCGGTAGATGCTGCTGGATTGACTTTGCAGTCCAGAAACGGACTTGTATGTCATGTTTCTTCAGGATTCGTCCTATTTTTCGATGACTCCAGCTACGTATGATAAACACGCCATCCCTCTCCGTGGCTCTGTAGTCGTCTTTGGAGCCATCTTCTTCCTAATGGCTCTTCTTATTTAACCATTTTTCTTCAGTGCTTCCTCCAGTTGTATCTTCTCACTGGCTAGATGTAGCTCATCCGCGGATGGTTTCGGCTCTGGATAGCAAAATTTTAATTACCGTCGTCTTCTGCATCGGATGATGGTGAGATCTCGCATGTAGATATCTATCGGTGTGAGTGTTCTTTCTAAATACTGCGTGTTGTAGTATTCCCTCTTCCGTTGTCTTTACCATTACATCAAGAAAGGGCAGATTTCAATTTGTTTCTTTCTCCATGGTGAATTTAATGGCTGGGTGCTGCGAGGTGAGGTTCCAAGAATTTTTGTAATTTTTCTTCTCCGTGTTGCCATATTACAAACGTTTCATCGACGTATCACAGCCAGCACCTCGGTTTCGTTTCCCTCGAGCTTATGGTTTCGTCTTCAAATGCTTTTTCATAGACAAATTGGCTGTTACAGGAGATAGGGGGCTTCCCATCGCTGTTCCACTCTTCTCCGTTGAGTCGTAGATAAAAGGACCGTATTTACGTATTGAAGATTTGAATGCATTTGTGGGATTTTTGAACGCTTAAAACTTTAAATATGTAATAAAATTTCCACAAAAATAAGCTTTAAATCACTGTCGTCTTGAGATTTTTGATAACCAAAAAAAGGTTAGTAAATTGCAAGAACCAGGAGAGAATAATTCGCAATTTCTGTTCCAGACGCTATGCGGCATTACGCATTTGACAAGAAGGATATCTTTCCTCAAGCCGATGGAAGGTATTGGTCAACTTCAGAAACGATGCTTCAATCTACGAGGACGAGCTTTAAAACGGGAGACATTCGCTCGCTTGGATGGTGTTTGAATTTCAGTGTTGTTGTGTTATTTTTTACTTTAAACGTGTTAATCTTTTTGGTAAATTAGACTGTTTTTTTTTTCTCAATGTTTAATCCTATCGTGTTGCAAAAAAATCGTTCTCTTTGGATTAGGATAGAGGTCTCCAAAGTAGGGCTCGCGGCATGATTTCTTCCGGCCCGGAAAATAATTATGCGGAAATGGGCTAAATAAACTCCTAGTATTTTTACATTAATTATATATAACAATAAGAAGTACAAGAAGCGCTATCAAATTATAATTTGGACGGGAGTAGGCTTCAGTACAAGACGGTTGATGGGGAAAGAAACATGTTTGGCATACAATTGGAGTTGGTTGGATAAATCAAAAGAATTGGTGCGAAAGTAGGAACATCAAAACCACATCAATTTTTTCATGCAATTCTTATTAAAAATGTGGGAATTTAATATACGATAGTTTAACTTTTTTAAAAAATTTCTACCTTCAACTAAATTTGGTAGTATGTGAAGAAAGTGGCTCTCGTAGTGAAAAGTTTGGAGACCGATGGATTAGGATTACGTTTTACATTGTCAACTTGGGAGAAAATTGTAAAATTAATTGTCCTTCAGTTACAAGCAACCTGTACGAAGTAACCTGATTATCTGATTACTGTAATAAACGCATGTGAATAAATAACAGCAGTTTTTATTTATTCTAATGGGGAATTTCAGTAATTTACTAATACCAAATGAAGAATTACGTTTGAGACCACCAGCCGTAGGGGGGTGGCACAAATCATCTGATTATAGCGGAAATTCGATTCTCTTATTGCTCTTTCATTATTTCGTTCTACGGTATACATATCATTTTTCAAAAACTCCCAAAATGAAAAATCGAGAAGAGACTACGAGCTAGTCATGGTATAGATCTCCCACGATTAATCCACCTACTTCCTGTCTTTGCAAAAATTTGCTTGCTCTTCGAAAAAAGTGATTCTTTAAACAATGATCAAGGGGTCATTTTCCAATCTTGCTAATTTTTTAAGAAATTTCGATAGAGTTCGTATGTTGACCAACCGGGCAATCCAAATGGATCAATTTGGCAATTGCCGCTTATACGATTTGATGAGGCTTTCCATCTCTCCAATAGTGCATCTTATATGGGTTGAAACCATCATCGCGGCATGACGGCGCAAATTTTAGTTCTGGGGCATTCCGCCAGATCTATTCCTATTTTGCCTGTCAATTTGTCAATGTATCTGACAATGTTTGACGCGCATCGAACGTGCGCGATAATATACTTCCTACTAGTTTTACTAGTGACATGCGTAATTGGAGCAAAGGAGAGGTACAGCATTTTAATCGTACAAAGCGACATGATGATACCGCGAATCGTGGACGCAACATGGCAAATAGACTTCTCAGGCGCTAAGAAGATAATGCTGTCGGACGCAATTCTGTACTTTTCCACCGCTGGCAAGACCATTAACGCGGAAAAATGGTTTGGCAAATTCGAAAAGCTCCTCAATCCTAAAGGAATGGATCCTGGAGATTACGATAGTTTACACCGGACTGTCGCCAACAATGTAGAATTGGTTATCGTCCTAGCGAATCCCAGTGGCATTGTGACGCATTCGTTTACGTGGCGGCATTGGAATTCTTATATGCTTCGAATTCTCAACGATGGGAAGATTGGATTTGTGGATTGTGTGGAATCGCCAGACGAAACGGTTGAATATAAGATGGTTAGGGTGAGAAATGAACTGGCTAAGTTGAAAGGAATGAGCGTTAATATCACGATTGCTTTAACCCGCAAATCGTCCGATCTGGTCGCACATATCAGGAGTAAAGCGTTGGTAATGTATTTGCTACACACCTATAATAATGGTTATACCAAATTATTAGGGATTAGTATTTGGGGGGTGTCTGGATTCGTTTGAATATAAATCCAAACGGGTCCAAACACCACTCGAGTCCACTTCGAGCCCAAACACCACTCAACCTGGCATAAGCCAAATTCAGTCAGATCGAGTTGAACTAACTTCACATCGAATTGGAGTCACAACTCGGCTCAATTTATACTAGGTCTAATCGGGTGCAGACGTGGTGAACCATATCTGTTCTACAGATGGGACTTTTTGATTTCATCCGAGCCTGTATGTTTTGCTTTCCTGATCGTGTTGTCCAGCAGCTTTTCTGCTTTGCGGCTATGGTATGAAGCATTATCCGTAATAATAACAGCCTTATCTGATAATAAGTCTACGACGATAGTCTCAAAAGTTTCGAGCTTTTGATGCTTTTGAAAATTTCAATAATGTTCAACGCTCAGTTGTTTGTGGCAGTCGATGTTAGTGTTTTTGTACAATGGTCCAATATCGAGCTGGCATAAAATTCTTGCATTTGAAGAGCAATACCCAAATTAAAGCCAAGATATGCGCTATTTACTCTGTACTCTGTATCATTTGACACAGTCAAATTTTGGCTAGATGAATTTAAACATCGTTGCATCATCTGGGTTAACCATGAATTTTCCGGACGGCCAAAAACTGCAATCATTACCGATAGCATCGGAACAGTTCACCAAATGAAAGAAAAGTGAAAAATTCACAAAATCATAAATTGATAGATGGCTCACCCAATTCATCAGAACTATCCCCAGCGACCTTCTTCTCAAAGATTCGCTCAGAGGACAGATTTTCACCGAATGAGGAGGCCATCGCCTATTTTACAGAACGAGATGGTTTTCTTTGCATACTTCCCATTCAACCAGTTCGCATCCGATTTTAAAACGTTTCTCCTTACATTACAGGTTGATTTGATCCTCGAAAGCGATGGTGGCATTTGGACAAAGTACGGTTGGAAACAGATAGGTAGCAGCAGATCGCTCGGCGCAATGCTCCTCACCTTCAATAAAGACGGACTTATTGAAGAATTGGAGACGAACAAACCAGATTTGGTACCGGATTCCGGTAGACGGAAGCGTTCGGAAAACGAAACCGAAGCGCCGTCGACCGGCCCAAATCAAACGCTGTCTTCAAGGAGATCGGACGAGATATTCGTCGCCTCCGACGTGTTAGCGAGTCAGTGCAACGTAGGACGAGATTGCGCCTTCGGAAACCTAATCGCTGACGCCATAGCTTACTACGCCAGGTGGCGTCTCTCTTCACCCAGCAAGCAGTGGTCGAAGTATCCAATCGCGTTCTACCATACCGAATATTCGCATATAAAACTGCGACGCGGCTATATGTCACTGAGCGCGTTTGTGAACGCGTTCGCGTCTATTAACGAACGCCTGTGCCTGCTCCGTCGGCGTGGACTTAGGATAGAGAAGATCCTTAGGAGGTTCGGTGGCAGCTTTAATATGCCGATGATCCAAATAGCCGGGATGTATGTTTGGATGGACGGCAGTCAGCCCACTTTGGTTACTGCGAGATGTGCGGGGCGCTGTAACGATTACTCACTGAGTAACATGGGCCATTGGGACAGATACTGCCTCATAGGAACTCAAAGCGCTCTCAACAAAGCCAGAAAGATCCGTTTATTCTGGTGTATAAAGAAGTGCAAGGTGCTAAGTTCCACCGTTCTAGGTAATGCTAATAGTAATATATTTTCCAGCAGATTTTAACGCTTAATTATAAGAAAAAAATACAAAGATACATAACAACATAATTACCAATGGCGGTGGCTTAAGGGCGGGCTTAAGGTAGCCGATACGTAGTAAGCCTGCAGAAACACGCTTCGCGAAATTAGCAGAGACTAGACAGACTCGTGTTTTCTCGACTCTCGGGGAAACACCATTCTCACGAGACGAAGAAACACGAGCCTGTCTAGTGTCTGCGAATTTCGTGAAGCTGTACTCGTTTCTGTAGACTTAATACGTTGTGTGCAGTTTTTTTTTGTAAAAATTAATCAATAAACACACACAGGGAAGTTGCTTAATTGACTATAAACTTATTTTTTGAAGCATTTCGCTCGATGACATAAGCTGCTGCAGAGAATAAGGTGCTTCTGCGTAAGGTGTGCTTTTATAAATCTGATCGCCTAAATTTTCGGGGATTTTGATTGATATGATGAAACGTGGGTAAACTGATGTGATCACGAAAAAAAAGCAACAGCCAGCAATTTGAATCTTTGAGAAAAAATCGGCTCCAACAAAAGTTGTCCGCGAAAAAAGACGACACAAAGAGATGGTCGCCCCATTTGGTCTTTTGGAATTACGGGATATGTTTCTATTATAACTTTATAGAATATATCCAAAATAATGCAAAAAATAAACATGAATACATTTGTGGTACTTTTGAAGAACTTTCAAAATTAAAATAAAATAATTATTTTCGTGGGATTTAACAATCCCACTTTTCAAGAGACATGTGTAGAGACTAACTCTTTGGATTATTTAGTAATGTTGGCATTAATTCACAATCTCCGTTCCAGACGCTCTGCGACTTTACGCATCTGACAAGAGGGACATCTTTCCTCAAGCCGAATGGAGGTATTGGCCAGCTTCATAGAGAATCCTTAAAGCGATCAAATCGGGCTTTAACACGAGCCAGCTCTGCCCACTTGGACTGTGTATAAATTTCGGTGTTGTGTTATCTTTTATTTTAGACATCTTTGTGGTAAATTAGATTTGTTTTAGTTTTTTTTTTTCTCGTGTTTATTCCTAGCGTGTACTTGAATCATTAATTTTACAGTTAATTAGAGGTCTCTATGGCATGATTTTATCCGGCCCGTAAGAATAATCATGGGTAAATAAGCCAAACAAATTCCTAACGATGTACCTTTACTCAATGGCACCTACAAGACCAAGAAGCATCTTGTTGTAAATGTGGGAATTTAATGTATGACAATTAAATTTCACATATTTTCTGTAATAAGTTTAAAAAAAAGTTCTACCTTCAATAAAACTTAGTAGTCTGTAAAAAGTGGCCCTCGTGGCTGAAAGTTTGGGGACCTTTGGATTAGTTAATGGATTGGATTAATTTTCCAGACGTGGATGCTGTTAAATGAACATTCCTATGTCGAAACAAAGACTGTGACACAAGCGTTCAAAAATTATCACTTTGCTCTTTGAGGACAAGGAATAGAAGTAGGAGCATCTTTCCGGAAGCTGATGTTCCGGGGACTATGTTTTGTGTTTAACACTTGCGCAACTAAGGTGCGACCGGAATGTAATTTTTTACGCTCTCTTAAAATTCCAAACCCATTGCAGCGATGCTTTAAAATTCTGTAAACCAATGTCTGTGTTAGCTTATGTGTACCATCTTGCTGGGGCCAAATTAGGTTATTTGGTCGGCCAGCATCCTCTTGGTTGGGAGAAGCGGTAGCTGAAGCGATAACCAGTTCGAGCTGAATAATACTGTAAGGTTTCAATTCTTGGTAACGCACTTTTCTTCAAAAAGGATATAGTTCAGTAAAAGTAAGTACTGAATAAGTATCAAAATTCAGTTATATTTGTGCACGCCCCTCAGTCAAGCCGCAGCCTCTCAGTCCTCCACGTGAGCCAGTCGTCAGTCGTGTAGTCAGAAAGCGCACTTATGCATATTTCATCTTCAATTCTGGTTATCTGGTTATCATCTGGTGGTTATCATCTTACCTCTAACGAACGATCGCCATGGTATAAGGGAATAAGGTTGCGTAATGCATTGGACTTAACAATTAAATTAACAAATAATACAGTAGAAATTAGGAGATCCACGAAGCAGTTTCTAGCAAGCAATGTTTTTTATACAGCTGATGAATTTATTAACATATGTGAGAAAATAAAGCCAGTAATTCATGTATCTTATTTACTAGAATTATTGTTGCTTTCTTTTTCTCTTTCAATCTTGTCTTCTTGACTTATACCAATTTATTTTAATTCAACAGATCATAAAATATTTATTTGAAGCTTATTTGAGTGAAACCGATTTTTATAAAATGCGATTATTTAATTTTTTGTTAAAACATTTTTAAGCAACAAGTAATAAGTAGAGAGGAGCTAGCGAGTGTTAATCAGCCATGCGTCGATCGGGTATATGCAGTAGCGTAGATAAATTGAAAGTTATATTTTGTTAATTGTCAATTTTTTGTCAATATTTTGTTAATTGTCAATTCTATACGATTGTAGTAGGAATTAACTATTATATATTTTTCTAAATTATTCGTTGGGGAGTACTGCCGTCGCCCTCTGCCTCTCTCCTTTACACACATGCGAGACTTAGCTTGCCACCGAACGTAACGCCAATGACAAACTGAACGCGACGTCGCCACCATAGTAATAAGCGAATGTAAAATGACGCAACGCTGAAACGCTGAAAGTTTTTGTCATTTCGCATCCTCAATAACTATTTTTCTCATGTTCCGTACCAAAACGCAAAACGCTACAAATACATACGTAAATGTATCCAACCTTGGCACAGAATGAAATCAAGGATTTCTTATTTGTTTGATTAACAAAAATGTTAACTCAAACAAACAAGGTATTAAGGAATCTTATTAACGTAATGGAAAAGAACGAAGAGATAAAATTGAAATGTATCAAAAAATAAAAAATCCAGCAACCACCATCTGGTTTTCTGAGGCTAGGATTTTTTTAATGCCTGTTATACAGCTAATTGTTTAGTTTCTTCCACAGTTATTTTTTTTTGTTTTCGATTATCATTATTATCTTTATTCTTCTTCTACCATATTTACTATACACCTTTTAATTGAGTAAATTTTCAAATTTCCTATTTATTTCAATTAAATTTTATTAATTTGAAGTTGTCAGCGATACAAAGATTAATTGCACAATTTGTTCAGTTATTGTAAAATGAACAGACTAAATTGAGTGCCCTCACGCTCTGTAGAATGAAGGGATCCCCAGCCTGGGGATGTTAAAGAGCATCTTGAATCCTTGAAGATCCCAACATAAATTATCTGATGCAAATTTTGATCAGTCTTATAAGGTGATCATTGAGCGAGCATCCGGGCAGGCTCAAAGCAAAAAAGATACTATAACGGAAATAGTTGTCAGCAGTGTTGACAAAATTTTCGAAAATGTGAGGAAACGGGAGAAAGCTTTGCTCTCTGCGAGTGACGCTGCAGCTTATATGCTTAAAGCTGGAAATTTTTGAAAGCACCTGCAAGAGTTGCTTTATACAAAGCTCCGCCTCCGCCTCCAGTCATAAAAAGATGGGGGAAGCCTCTTCATTTTTCGCAGACAATTTAGAGAAAGTTGTTGATATAATAAATAATTTAAATGAAGATGCACAGAGCATAAGCAAATATAAAACTCTGTTACAGGATCCATTTTTATAAATTAATTTCCATATTATTAACGAACATTTTCGTGATATACACGACACTTGATTACTCTCACTAAATTTTTTAATTAAAGTTGATGTGACCGTAAAATAAATGAAAACTACGTTGCTTAACAACAAGTCAAGAATTGTTCCACAACTGTTGTCAAGTTGTGACAATAATTGGTTACTAGTATGGGTCGTGAAAGAACTTTATATTTAGAAGAAAGAGGAAAATCCGAACTCTTCGACAAGAAGAGTAACCTTCTTGTCGAATCGAGAAATCGCGAGAAAAATTGAATGAAGCACGTGCGTAGTTAACGCTTACCTGAAAAAACATCGAAGAGGTCGCAACGGCAAGGGAGCGTCGTGCGATTTTGCGGATGGCGTTCAATTCTTGTGCTACAGCTAAGAAAATTAGAGATAGAGTCGGAAGTCATGCTTCCGTACGAACCATCCAAAAGGTAATAAAGAAATATCCACACTTGAAAAGAAAAAAACTGCGCAAGAAACCCCTCCTGCTGGAGCATCATAAGCAAGCCCGATTAGAATTTGCTCGCAATCATCGTGAGCGGGTAGACGAGTGGAAAACAGTTGCTTTCAGTGATGAAAAAAAGTTTAATTTGGATGAACCTGATGGCTTCCAATATTATTTTCACGATTTGAGGTTGGCAGAACGACTTTTATCACGCCGTCATAGCCGAGGGACTTGAAATTGTGGAAAGAAGACAGACTGCTCAAAAGTACCTGGAGTTGCTCCAGAGACAAATCGCTAATATTGACTTGATGTTTCCCGATGAAGAATGGACATTTCAACATGATAATGCGGCAATTCACACAGCAAGAATAATCAACACATGGATGAACGACAACAATATCGATGTTGTGGAATGGCCTGCCCTTTCCCCTTTTAAACATGAATATTATAGAAAACTTACGGGGCTGGATGATGAGACAAGTTTACAGCGAAGGAAGACAGTTTAACACTAGAGAAGAATTGATGTTAGCCATAAGAACCACTTGGGAAGCAATTCCAATGAATCCGTTAAATAATTTATTTACTTCGTCGTCTCATCGGATGTTAGCAGTTATTGAGAAACGAGGAGGTTTTACTCACTATTACAATAAAAGATAGTTGCTTTATTTCTATTTCTTGTTGTTTTTTTTTTTTTTTTTTGTGAGAGTAATCAATTGTCGCTTTGAAAATTACCATCAGAGTTAAAAAAAATCCTCAAAAATTGGTTTTTGAAATTGTTAAAGCAAGCTGGTGCCTAGATTTGTAAAAGAGACTTAATTTCACTATTTTTATAGTCACTCTAACTAAAACGTTAGTGTTGCAACGAAATGGCGTCAATTGTGGCATGAGAGTAATCAAGTCTCGGGCACTGTACCTCAAAGAAGAATTTTTTTTCCACTGCTCCTGGTCGCTGCTTTCAGGGTTAGGAAAATCTCCCCTTATAATCTTATCAATCTGTCAATTTCTTACGTCAAAGTTAATCTTGCTTAATATTGCATGTTCAGAAGGAGAAAAATAGAAGATGAAATACATTCTTCCAATTTACTTTTGGTGCTTTGTCCTCTTAATGCAGGAAGAGAAAGTATTGTGTGGAAAATATAATCTTTTGATGTTCTACAGCAACAGTTTTCGATTTTCTTCCCATTTGCGAAATACGAATCGCGAATACGAAGATACCGAGGACTATTCGCAAAGAGCATTGCATTTTAGCATGTCAAGTGGCCATATTAACTCCACGCTCGTTCGAAGACAATCCATTGTTGATTTTTTGCATCAAAATGGAGAAGATATAAGCAATATCCACAATGTAATTGATTCGATTGGTAACGCGAGGTATTTCGTTGTATTTTTCGAAGCATTTGCAACAGATGAGGAAAATATGGATAAGATTAAAGTATCCAGCGAAGCATTCATGTTGCCGTGGTATAAAATCGGCGTTATTAATTGCTTGGCGTTAGGATCCAAAAGGACTGAATTAAATCTAGAGCAGCTTGAGGCAATTCGAGATGAAGCCTTACGGTTAGACAGTCTGAGAGCAGATATAGTCGTAGCAATTGGTACAAATCAGAATTTAATTGAAGATATAGACGAAATTGATTTGGTTTTAAATATTGGCGGAAATGTTAATATCAGGAATTCTGAAGATATACGAATTATAAAAGATGTGTGGCACGAACTTCCAGAGAGTCTACGTATGATTGAAGTGGAAGTCAAACCATTGCCCATAATGGATGATTCGGCAGGAACTAATGACGTATTATTTAGGGATACGAGAGTAGTCAAGGTATAGTATTTTTCGAAATAATTCAACCCATTTTTGTTAAAAAGAGCGAAGACCGACATTGAAGAAATTATTAATGCATAGCACCGCGCGATAGAGGACCATAAAGTGATGAAGAAAGGTCTTACACGGTAATATCCGTAAGCTTTTTGTTTCAAATTTCAATAACTCATAACCAAGGGAAATCGCTATTTGCTCTACAGAAGCATCGAAAATAGCAACATGACATAGTAAAAAAAAAAAATAATTTAAAAAAATTATATACAAGGTTTTCAAATAAATAGCCTTGTTCCTGGATACATCTTTTCAATCTTGACGTTGGATTATTACAGAATTTATCAGCAGTTTCCTTAATTCTCTTCATTTTTTATAAAGCCCCAAAATTAAAAATCGACGGGATTAAGGTACTGTCCATGGTATAGAACCCCCATGACCAAACCACCAATGTCCAAATCGCCGGCGCCTCGTCATGCGTGTAGTGCATTTTTTGAACAATGATCAATGGCAGATTTTCTGATAAAGTGTTCAGTTAATTTTCCATCGATTGGGCAATCGAAATGGGGCTATATCGATTATACCTACTCACACATTAGTAGAAAGATTTGATGAAGGTTTTCATCTCTCCAATAGTGCAAAAAATATAATGCTAAGATAGCTTAGCTTCCGCATGGTATTGATGGAATAATTCACGGCAAACGCAACAAAAGGAGAGAAAAAAAAATACACTAACACACGGACATGTTTCTGCCTACCCGGCGTCATCAGCGTGGTTCCGAGAGTAATTTTTTATCTCTACCTTCTATCGCTGTTGCCTCACAGTTAATGCCACAACTTTCAAAACGACAAACTCGATATTTCTTGGCGCTCTCTAGTGCCAAAGAAACGCCTGCCTGCCGTTCAGGAAGCAGCGACATAAACCGGGTACTGTTCCCCACGTCCACCTCCGTCGGTGAACAAGATTTGTGAGAAAATTTTGCTCCTGATTTTGCAATATTGTACACGAGGCAAGTAATCTTGTTCGAATAGATGATGGATTTTTTTGAAAAATTGACAGGCGAAGAAGCTATTCTTTGAGAACTTGCCTAACTAATTCGTGGTTAACATTCCGCTGAACTTATCTTCATGGGGCTTATTCTCGGATTATTATCTACTATTTCCAATGCTGGTAACCCCATTAACGTTTGCTTTTTTAAACAATCATCTTTTTCCAAATATCCATCCACGTCAATAAGTGTCCTAATTAGGAATGTCCTCTCTCGATAGATATGTTGAGCTTCGGAAGAAATTGATCCAGCTGCGCCATAACGCATAACTATGTCCTTCTATTCTTCAAAAGTCCATTTTTAAAAGCAATTTTAAAGAACGATTAATCCGGAACCGCCGTCCGGATATTAGTGTATAACACCTTTTTGTATTATTTGATGACCCTGTATCGCGTAGTAATTTTTTCAATGTCACTCGGTATATATTGTAATTATAAGTTTCCTTTCCCCCTCCACAATGTTTATGTTTCAACGTGTTATACATAGAGAGAAAGAATCTTCTTCATCGAAGAAATATTCACAGATTTAAGAAATAATTCTTTCAAATACACTGGCCGCAATTAAAGATGCACCATTAAAAAATGTTTTGCAGAATAACGTTTATCAGCATCCAAAATGCTTAGACTACTTGTAAAGACGTAAATGAAAGACAATTCAACAAAATTGAAGTAAATAAGTCTACGTTAGAGGCAATCGCAATAGCTGCGGAAACCTACGCACTAGGATGTTCCACGACCGCTAGCGTTCCACCACTGCCGCGCGTTAAAAATGTTGCCGACTGAAACCAAGCGCTACAGAAGAAAATTTTGACAGGAGTGATCCTTTTGGGTGCGCCTGAACCTGCTCTACATGCTTAACCTTGATTTGCAATCCACAATAATTCGGCCACGGTCGAAGGGGGTTAATTGTTTATAAGCTGCACGTTCTCGTCTGGCGATTGCTTAAAACAAACTACCCGAATTTTACACAAGTGTTCCTGTAAGAACATGTGCGGAACATCTGCCTCTTTTATGAAAATACTCCAACAATTTAGGGGTGGTGCATTTTTAATTGCAGCCAGTGTAGTAAAACTTCCGACAAAATCAATTCCAAAAGTAATACTAAAAAAACCCGCTTATAATAAATCAATTTACAACCCCGATAGGCGACGGAAGTCGGGGTAGTGGAAATTTTAGCGAAATTAGATAACAGATGCATGAAAAAAGAATGCAACTTCGGCAACATGATAACCGACGCGATGATCTTCTACGGCAAGATAGACCTGACCCCGTACGACATGAAAAGATGGTCTAATTATCCGATCGCCCTGTACGCGGACGTCATCAAGCACGAGATACCCAAAGGCAACGTTAGCGTTACCGATTTCGACGAGACCGTTCTGAGCAAGGATAGGGTCGTGCGAACGGGCGTATTCGGCTGGCAACTCGAGGACGCGCTCACCAATGACAGGAATCTGAACGAGAGGATACAGGTATCGGGAATACGCGTCACACGCATCGCCGATTCCGATCTCTTCGTCATTACGACGATGTGCGGCGACTGCCCGATGCCGCGATTCGATCTACTCGACACCGCGAGAAGGTACGACGTGTTGATGAATGAGAAACTCGCACGGAAATTGAAAGTGAAGGTGGTGCCTGGGCGACGAGCAATAGATGTCATAAGTAAGTCCGAACATCCTGTGTATTTTATACCGTGTGTATATGGATTAATTTGGTGCGTCCATAAATGTTCGTTACGTCCATTAAGTTTGTAAATCGCATTTCATCTGTTCGCAAACTATGAAACCTATACACGAAACCTATTTCAACATTAACATTAATGACAAGGCCTGTGGGGTAGTATGTCAGACAATACTAAAGTGTCGGCACACTCCGCACCACACAAATTTAACTAATCAATCCGGGACGGCTGTTTGAGGTTTTCTAATTTAATATTATGCCCGTTTTCATTTATACGTTGTGCTAAATTTGATGATTCTATCGTACCGTATCTGTAGCACCTAATGTGCTCATCGGATAAATTTTTATCTTCGTTTACTAACCATTTAAACAATTTGTACGTAGGTGAGTCTATGCCTGAGGCTATTTGTCTCACAGATTTTCTCAGTTTGTGGATTTTGACTTACATTTTTTTAATTCCATTGTAGCAATAGTTCGAATATACGTGGCGACTGTAAAGTCAATCCTGCCAACCGAAGATGACCGATACGAAGAGGCTAAAGACGAGAGGATCCTTATGAAATTAGGTATCCGACATGTTCCGGTTTTCCGCTTGATTCTAGCTTTTATACTCGTTTCCTTTTCTTTTAGACCGTGCCACTAGACGGCGTAATGATGCGTCCCGCATGGAATCGCGCTTTGATTGTATTTTGCTAACGAATGCTGTATTTGCAGCAATAATTGCATACTGATCAAAATTATTTCGAACCAATTGTATTTTTCCTACGGAATAGAAAAATGACAAAAAATACCACCTGTATATTATCATTTCAACGCCTCGTATACCAATAAATATGCAACCCATTTCCCTACGATTTCCAATTAGACGATTTACAGCAGCCCCTCCTCACCTCATTCGCTCGCCGAGTTTAATGGAGTAGGAAGCCCCAAGTGCACCTTAGAGTAAAGCACGATCCATCCAGCAGAAGTACTCGCGGCAAACGTGAGCGGAATACACAACGTCCTCTGTGTACATGGAGAAAACCGCTTGCATCTTATGAATATGCATATTCATGATAATTAAGACACCGGAACCGCTTTACAGGCGTGCAGAACGCGATATTACCGGCAATCAAGGCGGGCGTTGGGTTCGAAATTGGTTGGGTGGGATTTCCCAGCACATCATGTTAATGTTTGCCGACTCATTTATGAACGGCGTGGGTTATATTATGCGGCCTGACTAGATTTAGAAATTATGAGATGACTGGAGGCGTTAAATTTGAACTATTGAAAATTCATCGCAGAGTGTACCGTTGAATACCTAAAAATTTGTTTTAATTAAAAAATTAATTTAAAAATAATATCAAATCGAATCTTCAATGTAATTTCTTCGGGAATGATCGATGATTTCCAAATGTAAAGACTTTGTGCGTGATCGCCCTTCAGAAACAAAAGAATCAGTAGAAGCTCGAGGAATCTTCACATCCACCTTAATTCTTATTACAATAAGGGGAGATATTTGATCCTTGAACATGCGAAGGACATGGCCCAAATATAATAAAATTTTTGATCAACCTTAGAAATATTCCTACGAACCAGAAGCTAAACAACAATCCATTATTTCGGTGTTCCGAAGTAAACCAAAACCAACAAAAGTTGTTTGTTCACGAAGCCCTTCAAAGAAAAAAATGATTGCTTTCTTCTTAAGTGAAACTGGGTCTGTTGCTACCGTTGCTCTTGAGCATCGAAAAACCGTAAAACGCTGATTGTTATACAGCAATTTGTTTGCCTCAAGTCTTCGATGAAATCAGAAAAAACAACAGGCATCAGTGCATCATCCTTCAGCACGACAACGCCAGCTCTCACGCAGCACATCGAATTATTCAAAAGAGAATAACATTGAATTAATGACTCGTCCTGACTTGTCGCCTAATGATTTCTTTGAGTGGTTTTTTTGAAACATTTAAAAGGCAAGTTTCCGAGGCACCAACTTCAGATTGGAAAGATGTTTCAATAACTGGTTTCTTCGAATGCAAAAGTGCTTGAAACTTAAAGTCGAATATTTCGAGAAACAATAAAGTGCTTTATCTGTTTCGGCAAACTTAATACTTTATAAACAATTTTTGAACAATGCTTTATGAACAATTAACTATGTTTCCAACCTAAATAAATATCACGACATTGGTACAACACCATTTTATCTAATATCTCCCCGATTTTCACCGTTAAGCTAGGCGAATGTGAGCTTCCCACAATGCACATCCTAAAGAACATCCTTATTTTAAAACTCAATGCATCTTCTTCATGTTAAAGTTTGAAGCTTTTCAGACGAAACTCGTGTAATAGAATTTCGAAAAAAAAAAATCATCGTAAAATGCGATTAGTTCTCGCAGATTTTTAACTGAGCTTCCGACCGAACTTAAAATTTTCATAATTTCAACATTTTTCTTTTTTATTCACTACCGTTCCGTAGATGTCTCAAATTGAACGCTTCCACCCAGCTATATCGAAATCACGAGTACATGCCAATTTTTACTGAATTTACGAGCGAAAACAGCTTCTTTCATCTAAGGAAAGCGCGCCGTAGATGGAGTGGGCGGTTGAGTGTTTTCACGCAAATGCCAAGATGCTTATCGCGTCATACGGTCACAGAAGGCAGGTACGGTGAACGTACATGTAGATGGCGCTGCTTCGAGGTAGACTCTGGGGGAAATTGTTATTCGCAACGAAGCGATATGCCTCCCCGACGGCATGAGGGATGGTAAGGTAAGGGGGTTGGGAGAAAATCTCCGATTCGACTCTTGTTTCGTATCCCTGGTTTCTTCAGAGATTATTAGATTAGAAGCAGAGAAGCAGATTTTGGCTAATTTTAGAGCGAGAGAAGTGCGTTTCGCTAATTAATTAAATTGAAATCGTATCTAGTTCATCTTGGTAGTTTATGAAAAGAATGTTGCATACTGGAGACACAAGTTGAAGTAATTCCATCGGATTATTGTATTTTGGATCCTTTATCAAAGGTTTCTTTATTGCTGAAGGAAGCTCCTTTAGTGTCGGTTTTTTTCCGCGGCTCATTCATGTAAGCCCCAAACTCTGTAATTAATCCGTCGACAGTTGCTATTTTAAAAAAATAAAGTTTCAGGATGTTCTTTTTGAAACTGTAAATTTTGGGCAAGTTCTTCCAATAAAATCCTCCCAATGCTCCGAAAAACTCACGTTCAGATTGTTTTCTTTTAATTTCAATGAGATCAAAATTTTCATCCCATTCACTAAACGAATCCTGTGATCCACAGTCTGGCAGCTGGGAATTGCTCGTCTTGTAGGTCTTAGTTAGAAACGATTTGGGAGGAAATTATTACATGGTTGGGTTATAAGTTGGATGTCGCCCAGCCCTCAGTGTCATGAAATGATCTTCAGCGGGAATGGTATTTCGTTGCCTATGGAAAAGTCACTCTACCCGACGTATTTAAACGTTCAGAAGATCTTCCAATGACCCGGCGCGAGACCCAAAGTAGATCTCTAAGAACATCCTTCTTGCATTAAACGTACAGTATTAAAACAATAAGAATCACCTAACAACGTTGCTAATGCATTATATTCGACGTATTCAACGGGAATCAAACTTAATGTCCCAATAAAATTCATTTGTACAGCAGTGACGCAACCTGCAGCAGCCCAGAAGAAGCTCCATGCAATTGAGAGCGAAACGTCGGCAGACTCATGCAATTACGACGCGGTTCCAACCCGGAAACCCAAATTCTTTAGAAGAAAACAACGACCGCAGAAGCCTACAACAACATTAATGTCCCAATATTACCAACAAACCACAAACATTTGTGCGCATGTTCCGAAATAATATTTCGTGCAACTTTTCAATCAAATCTTGCAACATTGCAAACAACTTAACTCGTTTGAAACCTTTCTCTGCCAAGATTCTTTAGCTTTTTTTGACCTATAATGTTCCTGTTTCGTCTAGAATCCAGAGCTACAAACCGGCCTTGAGAATTTAAGATAAAATTGAAAACAATCACTAAAATAAATCAACTGATGTCTACTACCGGTATAATAATTTCCGTTTGGCTGCAATAATCGGAATAATCCAAATAACTAATCACCAAACCTGGCACATTATAATCCTCCCCAAGTAATCTAATACATATACCACTAATAGCGGCTGTGCTATATAAAATAGCTACGCGACCTTAGTCCCAGCATCATCGTTAACGTGAGGCTGATGTAAGACGAAGGAGGTCGCCAACGGATGCCGAACTAACACGAAAATTATTACATTTCCCTCTATTTTCCGCGTGCGTATAAGCGAAGACAACTTAGCGTTACGACGGAAGCGGTACATTTAAGCGTCGTTGATAATTGGGTTTGACGTAGTTTCGCGTTATTGTACAGTTAGTCGTCTAACGGCGTTAGGATATGGCCAAGATGGAGGCCGTTTCCGCTAGATGGAGCTGCGTAAATGGAAGAGCCTTTTAGCAATTTGGTACTAAATTGGCAAAGATAGTAAACGTTACGAGGATTGTTCAATACTGGTAAAAATAAATTTCGTCGAAGAGTCCTTGAAATTAAACTGTATTTAAATATGATAAAACAGAATTCTTAAAATGAATGAAGCAAATCAAATAATTTTAAATTCATTGTAATATTTATGTACAAAGAAGCAAAAATAAGATAAAGAAAATTCGTTAGGAAAAAATTTTAATATATAAAAAAGGATAAAATAAGATCTCCAGTTAAGGGACGGTACGAGAAAGGATAGGACATAATTCCTGAAAAAAAATGGGTTTATATACCTAAAATATATGTGACGTACCGATATCTTGCGCATTGCGTATATAAACAAACAATTTCAAAATAAAAAGTTTGGCTTTGACAAAGTTCGTGATGTTATCGCGAATTAAATTTAAATAAAATTTAATCTTGTAAATAAAAATATCACGAGGGCGGGAGTGTTTTCGCCCAAAATAATGCTAAACACTGTTTGCGTTGCGGGGGCCTAGGACAGTATTTAGACACCGTCAGCGTTGCAAACAGGAGAAGACTCTTCCAGAATGAGCGGTTTGTATACCCTTGTGGATAATGACGTAGAACTTCCCGAATGACGTACGGTACAAAGAAGACAGGTCGAGAATATGCATCGATAAATTACGTCTTGTTACAATTTACAAAACTATTATTTTAAATTGCTGTTCAATTTTTTCCCTGACACTCAGTATATTGATTCATAAATAAAGTAGTGCTCCTCTTATTATTGCAAGTAATTTAATTCTAAATTATTTTGAAAAAATTTCGCAATAAACACCTCACGACAGCGTAACACACGCCACATTTTTCGCATTCTCTCGCCGGCAAAATACTTCATCAAAACTCTCAACACCGCATGTTAACGCAACCTCAACCCATACCAGTTGAGGTTACGTTGTATACAGTCACGTCGCATCGCAGACATCTTTCTTCTTCTTCGTAGCACCCTTAAGCCGTTTTTATCGACTAATATCAGTAATAAACTGTAAATTTATGTGCGCCCGGCTGACGGGGCACTTTATATTCCGCGCCAAAAACCGACCGCATCGCTGGAAGCATAACAAATTAGATGAGAAACGGGGAGAACTTCCGAGGAACGGAAGCGGCCCGCGTTCGTGCCAGTTTAAGAGCCGTTATATATTTTTTAATTCGGGTCGTAAAATCTACCGAATATAACGTCGGGATAATTTTCGGGGAAAGAGCAAAGCTGTCTTGTTGCCCGAGGAGATCGTTTCCAACTGTAAGGGGATGGATTTTTGCGGAAAAATTGACCTGATGCGGTAAACTGGAGAGAGGAAATTGTATAAGGGCAGTGGGAAAAGAAGGGGTGTAATGGGAATTTATAGCGAGCAAGGGATGTATAAGGTAAGTTATTTCCACGAGTTCGGGGGAGTGCGCTATTATTATTGTAGATTTTCCGTAACGGTTTCCTTCTTATTACGAGATCCGTTTGGGGGCGTTAAAGCTATATTGAAACCTGCAGATTGTCTCATAAGCCCGTAGCAACACAAAGTTATTTTCTTAACGACGAGCTAACGTAACGTAATACAATATATGACAATATGCACAAATATAGTACAAGACATGAAAAAAAATGCGGAATACGGCGAAAAAAAAATTACTCTCGGAACCACGCTGATGACGCCGGGTAGGCAGAAACATGTCCGTGTGTTAGTGTAATTTTTTTCTCTCCTTTTGTTGCGTTTGCCGTGAATTATTCCATCAACACCATGAGGAAGCCAAGCTATCTTAGCATTATATTTTTTGGTTACTGCTTGCTGTTGAAAATTGAAAATAAGGCGCCCTGCCCTTATGAGAATTAAAAAACAATATTAATTTTAAGCTCTTGAGGTTACGACATCTTTTAGAAAACCTATACATCCCGTTGGGCCGTCACTGCATTAAAAATATTCCCACAAAAGCTCTTCTCTTTAAGTTGAAAATAAAATGGAGGTAGGCATTTTGTGTTCGCTTTGGTCTAAAAGCTTTAAAATTGGTATAATCGGTCGAATCTTCAGGAAAAGCTACCATGTCTACGGAAACGTTGGTAAAACGCCGATACCATCAAAATTTGTATGTTTCAACTAATGGCATTTATTACATCCTTAGGGCCTACAATACTCAAAGATTATGGCCTCGTTAAAGCTGGATCGGTTTCCGAAGCGTGAGGACGATGACGTCCAGGATTAAATATAAACAGACCATTAATCAGAACAACCGGAGTGTTTCATCATTTTCCTCGGAGTCCTGTATCAACATCTCTGACATTGCTTTTTGAAGCTCGTCCTCGTTTTGCGCAAACAGCAACAGGTCGTCCATTAACTTCGTCATCCTCCTCGTCGGTTGTCCTCAAAAAAACGGACCCTGATATATTACCCTAACGTTCTTGAAAATTTTAATATTTTTTGAGTATTATATGAGCGACAAGTTTTTTATACAGGAAGTGATGGAATTTTGTTTCTAAAAACCGCCAGTCTCGTTATAAATTTGATTGCTGTAGGACTAAAGAGATTTCCGCTTTAAACATGGGCGCTGTAAAGATTCTCGAAAAAGAAATTTAAGCAAATGAAAAGGCAGATAGAGAAGTTGGTCAAAGGATCAGCGAACATGCTTTTCTAACTCTTTTTGTGGTCTCCAAAAAGCTACATAAAAGAAGTAATAAAGCCATGGGAAGGAATCAAAAGGATAAAAACAGGCGAAAGCACTCATATCAGGATTGCCAAAGACAACAAAAATAGCGTTATCGTTCAGCAATTCAGGCAACGCACAACTTACGTGATAAATCGTGAAATATTTCGGATGTACCCTCTTCGAAGCGTGGACAATATTGATTATAAAACAATAAATTGAGCTATAACAATTCATATATTTACATACGGAAGCGGCCAAAATCTGAAGCAATAACAGCTGCAATAAGTGATGTGTAACATCTGGCCGGAAACATCGAAGAAAAAGGGGCTAACGACCGGGAGTTTAGCAGGAAAATGGTGAAGGAGAGAGATTATTCGAATAGAGGGAAGGGAAACGATCCATTCTGGTCGCTCGTATCTGTTTTGGCAATGCGCCAAAAGCGGAATAAAACGAAACAAGCGGAAGATTATTGGATAATTAGGCCGCGAAACGATGATGTTCTGAATTAGGTATGAGTGCATTAAAAGTTACTTACTCTACGGCTACGGTAGACGCGGAAGTGGTTTTAATTGGCTGTTCCGCGGTGGTTTTTAAACATATTTGGCGGAGAGTACGTTTTATTGTTTCGAGGTATTTTTTTAGAGGTTTTTCCTAATTAAGCTGCTGTGGTCCACTAATTAAAAAAAATTGATTTAATTCTATTCTTAAAAAAAAAAAATTGGTGTGGCCTCCTCGTGCTTGTGACACGTGTGTTTTGACAATTCCTTGAGGAATTCAATCCTATCTTTGTCACATCCCTTTTGCAAGCTCATCCAGCGTTATGAGAGGACGAGAGCGAAATCGCAACCGTTGATCATGCTCGATGCAATTGTAGATTGGCTAATTAGGGGGTCACATCATTCTTTCAACACTATTGGTAACAATGACATCGTTCACGATGCGGACTCGGCGAAGACGAGCATTATCGCCATCGCAGACCGTAACAGCTTCACCTCCAAATAGCGCACATCGAGCCATGTATCTTTCCCAATCACGAGCCTACCTCAGTATGCAATTTGCAGCCCGCTGCCTCCTAGCGATCTTGTATTTCCTCGTTAATTGGGGATTTATGGTCTTTGTTCTAGCCCTTCAATCAATTTGGTGCAGCTTTCTTCTAACTGGCAGATTAGATACAACTACTCCTGTAGCTGCATGAAGATGGTTGTCCAACGTCCTAGATGGCTGAACGCCATTTTGTCTTACCTGGAGTTGATCTTGTGTAGGAGTTGTTCTCCTTCGAGGATGATTCCAGATACATCATTTCTTTCTTTTTAAAGAACAAAGTATAGAAGACAAGGATGAAGAGTTTAAAGATGTTACTTTCGATGCTTCGATTTTTGGCGTGGATTGGGAAGTCACCAATCAAACTATTGTTACTTACTACAGTCCAGGCTTAAACCATTCAGAAACAGTAACTGAGACTTTTCCAAATTCATATTGAAGGTTTTTAGAAAATGAGTTTTGGTAGGTTATGAAGGTTCCAGAAAACATAAGATGCAGCGAAAATAAAAGACGAGGAAAAGTAATTTTACCAGGTTGTGGGGAAGGAAAGTTTGCTCAAAGGAAAATGAAGAAGCAAGAAAATCTTTGAAGAAGGAAGTCTTCCGAAGAAACTGCCAGTTCTCTTAGTTTTTTAATTTAATAAATTTCTGACGAAAAGCTTTTTGACTGATTATGATTCCTATTTTTAAAATAAGTATTTTTTTCTGATGACATCCACCAAATAAAAAAATTTAATTCAGGGTAAGTACTCACTTCAAAAACAAATAAACAAACATTTAAAATAAATAAGAAATAATTTTCTTTGGAAATCATTGGAAAAATTCTGAAAAATCTCGTGGAAATCACCATGCAAAATTTTCGCATGTGGTTTACCCTTCACTTTTTTTCACCTTTTTTTACCTTTCACTTCTTTTGCCCAGACATACATACATCTGTATAATACTTCAAATTCCACTTATCACGTAGAAATACCTACTTCAGACATAGCAATCACAGCAATGCATGTCCTCAGTCCAGCCACCCCCTAAATTGTACGTTTTGTACTTATTTTATGCAGTTTGTGTTGCGAAAACAGAATTTTATGCCTTATTATTAACGGTTTCTTTTTAGCGGAGCTGGCAGGATTCCAGCGCCGCCACCTCGACATTTTTAAATTCCATTTACGCTATTATTCCGTGATTATTTTGTGCTGCAAAAAGAAAATGTTGTGCTTTAATATTAAGCGAGTTAGTCCACCCAAGGCCTTCCGGATTTTGAAGTTTCGTAGCTAGCATTTGGTGCTGGCATTTCGCCGTTTAACTCCGTTAATATCAAAGCACAACATTTTCCTTTTGCGACTCAAACCGACTAAAAAGTTCTAGGACCGGTGGAGAGGGGGGTATTCACTCCAATCACGCAATTTTTTAAAATAATATTCTGCCTTATATTTCCCAATTCACAGTTAATTAAGTAAGCAACACTAAAGTATCGGCACACTCCGCACTACACAAATGCTTCGAGGATGTGTGGCTTACCATTATCAGCCGTATGACTGAATAATGCGAGAAAAAAATATACGGATAATATATATACGGAGTGTGACAATGGTCTGTTCTCTCTATTCATCAAATTTCTATTGCTTTTCCCGCAATTCTTGCGCTATTATTATTCACGGTTAATTGATTTTTAAATAGTAATTTGTATATTAAATAGAGCTTAGTTGCGGTATAATTTAATCGTATTACTCGGCTGAAGAACTCCAGATTTGAGATGAAAGAGCGTTCTCGTAACCCTTGACCTATCAGAATATATAAGCACCTTTTGTTAATTCTATCCGCAACAATTCTAACAGCGCCATCTTACGTCAAGTACGTTCGCCATCCGTCTATTACTCCTCGTTTACCTCCGTCTTCTCCACCCCGTGGGAACGACGGGAAATTGTTGGATTTATCCCGTTTCTCTTTCTTCGCGTTTACCGCCGGCTACGGCCACTACGCAGTCGGTTCAGTTAGAAAACGGACTTGGGAGAAATTTCATAAAAGGAGAAACAATTTCGCGTTTGCACAAGCGACGTTTTTATTGAAAAATACGCCGTCGTTTGCTACTTTGTTGAAGGTAGAAGAGCAGCGGGATGGGGAAGAACTCGGTCGCGTCAGCGGTGCGCAAAATACCCGCTCCGTGAACCGTACAGTTTTATATACAATATTTTTTTATCGTTTCGCTTTTGTTTGTCGGTGAAATTCTAAAGGGGCCGTAGATTCTGTTCTTTCCGTATGAGCGTAGCGTGTGGGTGGGCGAGAGAAATGGAAATCGAGTAATCGTTATGGTTAAGGCGTTCGTTTCGGGCGTGGGAAAGTGGATTGGAAATGTACGACCAGACAAATGAAGAGAGAAAAAGTGCATGTTTCGTTAAGTTTTTTTTTGAGCCAATTGTAATGTAACGCTCAATTTTAAACATTGTTTTAACTGGTAAGGGAAAAGGAGGCCAAATCTCACAAATATCAAGCCAAAGACTAAAAAGAAACTTGTTTTTAACAAACAAAACGATAAAAAAACAATTGAAGTTCAAGAAGACTCTCACAGATCGGTACCTGCATGCAACATCTCACCACCATCCAGAACAAAAGAGATCTCGCATCAACAAATTGTTAAGAAGAACGGAAAAAAATGGGCGACGAACATTCCAGAGATAGTGAAACACAACACATTAAAAATGTCCTGCAGAAGAACGGCTACAGAAGAAAAGACATAAGGAAACCACAAGAGCGGAAAAAGGACGAAGACCAACAACAACTAACAGACAACACCCGAAAAACATTTCTACAATAGATCACTTCTTCGCCGGGTTTCATGGGGATGTATGACTTTTGCACTTTTTTTATATTAATCCTTGTGATTATGGTTTGAAAAAAAAAAAACTTTATGGAGAATACAAAGCTAGGCACAGAACAAAAAACCAACGACAAGCTTGCATGTAGCTAAAACTGTAAAAAATTCTCTTTGCAGCAATATATTGCTTGTTAAAGTTGCTTTCATCTCTTCACTCCGTCCACATATTTCTTCTGCAAAATAGGCGCTTACGATGAAAATTTCTGCCTTCCGAGCCAATCTTTTAGCCTAAGTAACAAAGAAAAGCCGCTGGGAGCCAAATTTGCTTAATAGGGTGGGTAACCTATCAATTTTATACCTTAATTCTTGCGTTTTTAGTATTGCAACCACTGAAGCGAGACCCTGTAGAAGAAAATCTCCATAACAAAAAATCTTCAAAATTCTAACCCATGGTGAGGATCGAAAATAAATAATTTTGTATAGCTAGAACCAGCCCTGGGAATTCACATTCTAACTCGTGAAAGAGAAAGTAATTTCTTAATGGTATCCACTCCACAAAAAAGTCTTTCCAATCCCACTCAACAGCAGTCCAAATTTACGATACTAAAACTTTATCACCCCACTTAGACCAATCCGTAATAGGCCTTTAAAGCACATATTTTTCCGATCACTCTCGGATGGGAGCGCTGGGAAAAATAACGTCGCAAAGGACCGCTTCCAGCAGCACATCTCCCCGCTATTGATTCGGAAAGTCGATCGAAGATAGGCGATGTGCGTGACGTCTTGACCGGAAACGACCCGGATTCGGCCGTATTCCGGTGTCCGGTTATTTCAATCGAAGAGTATCTCTTCGAGATGCTCTCGCGACGATACGGGATATAAATAGAACGCGCATGAAAGTCCCGGACCGACTGTTCCTTTTATTAATTTAAGTTTGGAGCTGTTTTGAGAGTCTTGGCGCTTATTTAAGGCTACTCGACGTTACAAAACGGTTGGAAGAGAATGATAAATTGGGAGATGTTATATGCGCTTCGTTTTACGGTTTGCGAATACGTCTTTCGCTTATAAACTCATCATCTTCTCAAGTATCTATGCACCTTCGTTATTTTTGCTACGAAAGAAATATTAGCAATCATTTATCTCTTTTGTGGTTGAAAGATATTTTTGCACCTTTCAGCCAGGTTGAGCGTTCAGTTGTTTAAGTGAAAAAATGAATATCGGGCCCCCATGAAACCTCATAAATGGGAGATCAAATTATTTGTACTTTGTGGCGGAAGTGGGTCTGCTTATCACTTTATTCGGGTCAAGAAAACAATGAAGATGCAAATTTTATGGTACAGAGGAGGAAATCAAAACTAGAGGTGTATTTTAGCAATTATTATACAACCACAGCTAAAATTATAATTCAGCTTTAATATACAAGGCTGCAAGTCTGAACTGCCTTGTTCACCACCCTGAAAGGATCGTATTCAGACCTTCTTACCTGAATTTCGCTTAAACGTGCTGCTCGCCTTGCTAAGAAAAACTAACATAACCGTAACATTTATTGTTTTAGTATTTAAAACCCTTTCCTATGATAAGATCAAATAACGAGATAGAGCGTGTAACCAGCGCTTGAGGAAACTATTTAGGCGAAAGGGAACTAGTCAGGGAATGCAACTTATTGCGGTAAGGAAGATGCAGACACTATAAATAAGTCCAGCGTCGAGGAACTTGAACCGGTTAAAAGTTTTGGTTTCGTGCCCGCAAAACGTTGGGGAAAATTTAGTGTCAAATACAATTAGTAAAATCCAGCTGCTTTGAAAGATTTAGATTTTTTTTGATTTATCAGAGAGAAATGGTAAAAGCGGATCGATTTAAACATTTTTCAACCACAATCTCTGAAAATTGATATAGACAAGAAGATTATCGTTTTCGAGTTTGCCATTGATCATGCGCGGTTGAGTTTGTTGAGTTGATTTAGCAGGGGCAAAAACGAATCGCCTCTGGAGGAATCACACTCCTCCCACGGTACATTTCCCAATGCTTAATTAGCCGACATCGCAATAAGTCTTTTGCCGTCTCAAGAAATGGAGTTGCTTAATACCATGATGCCTACGGTTGTAAATGCTCAACAATAAAGCACGTTATCTTTTGAAAACGTGACGCTGTGGATTGAGGTTTTGGAAGGTCAGAAGAACCACATGATATGCGATTTGTGGAAGATGAAGAAAACAATTGTTGAAAATATTACATGCGGTTGCAAAGAAGGAGGCAAAGCTGTAGGAAGCGATGTGCTATCGAAAGTGCGAAGAATAGTTTGAAGAAATGAAATTTCAAAATAACATTGGCGATAGAAAAAGAATTCGTGATATGGCCCTTTAAAGATGGGCTTTAGAAGCTAAGCAAGGTGTATGGTGATTGTGGAATTGAGTCGCTTAGAATTGATTTTATACAAATTTTGCGTGTATTGTTGCATTTCTTTACATTTGATTCTTTTCTTGACCGCTGTTGCCTTTACTTCTTTTAACCATGATCTGATCGACCCTTTGCTTTCCTTTTACTTGTTTTATCTTCGAACGCCCTTCTAGCTACTCTCGATTCTGGCATTCTTCTCAGGTGTCCGTACCACCTTAATTGTGCCTCTTCTATTTTTTTTCCATTTCAGGTCTTATTTTAAAATGTTTTGTCTAAACGTTCTGTTTCTGATCTTGTTTTATTTTCTTTCCATTATTTTCAAAAATCTCATTTTCGTGGCTATTTTACTTTTGTGTCTTTCTGGCATCGTCCATGGCTCCGCTCCAAATTTCTTTCTTTCTTAATACTGTGTAATTTTCCTCCAGCTGTTAGCATTTCTTTTATTTCTTCGTCTATGTTGTTCCGGCTTTTCATTCCCTACCTTTATTACATGTTGTTGCTATGTATCCCCTTTCATTTTCCTTTATTCCTTTATTTCCTTTTTTCGCGTATTTTCTATTATGTTCAGGTCGCGTATTTCTACTGTGTTTTTTAGAAGTTGTTTTCTCTCTTCCTCTCCTATAACATTTCTTTATTTATGTTCCATATTTATTATAGTTTCGGTCCTCTTTTGTCTCATGTTCTTCATGTTCGCTCTAATGAATAGTTTGCCACGATTTCTCTCTCCCTTTCTTTATCATTAGTTTGACATGGATCCTTTGTTTTTTATATTCATTGTCATCTGTTTGCTCTCTTGTTTGTAGATATTTCTTTCATTTTTTCTTTTTATCTTTAACATTTCTATTTACTATTTTTGCTGAGACACAAGCACTTTTTTAATTCATACCATCTTTCCACTATTCTTCTTTTTCTATGATTTTCGTTTAGCATATCCCAGCATGTTTTCTGATGTTTCTGTTTTATTTCGTTTTGTCTTAAATTTTATTATTTACTATTTTACGTTTATTTTTCTCTGTTTCCAACTTGCAACTGCTCCACGTTTAGCACCAAGTTAGAACGGTGTTGATCGCGTAGGATGCTGAACTGCAGCGGGCTGATTACAAACTAAATAAAATGAGACTTCGTAACAAGTAGCTTTCCCAGGTCGCATGGTTCGCGAGTAATCGAGTAATCATGCACCGATAGATAAAAGAATTGATTAAAAAAATAACAACAGGTTTTAATACAAAAAAATATTTAAGAATGAAGAAAATTACAGTTAACAATAACAAATTAAAAATAGAGCTCCGGAAATTTAAACGATTCAGAGAAATAGGTTCATTACGAATAAATATTAATATAAAAACGAACAGAAAAATATAGTGACTTGACTCGATGATGGGTGCGGTCCTTTGACGCGGAATCAATGGCGTTTCCCGAACAGGAATGGAACAAAACGGAAGTAGCTGACTTGCGGCTCCCCTGGCGATAGTGACTAGCTTTTCGTTAAACACTAATAACGCTCACTTAAACCATTATCTGGCCTGTGGTTAACCGCCTTGCGGCGTGGTGCAGTACTAGGTAACTTCTCTATGTCAATTTTTCTTGGCTCCTCTGGCAGCCAATATTTCGTTACAGCCAATTGCCGATGCTTGAATGCTGGATGCAGGTCCGCTCGCCTTTGCCGCTGGGAAAAGACTTTGTCTGTATTACAACGCTCGGGCTGACATCATCTACATCTCGCGCCTTTTTCTTAAATAAGATTCGCTTCCCATCTCGCACAGAATAACAAATGGGGAATAAATCTAAGTAGCCCATTTGTCTAATTCTAATATATAGAATAATAAGAAAATTCATTTAGAATAAATGCATTCAATAAAATAAATAACTGAAAATAATTCTATTACAAGAAAATAAATAAATATTACTTAAAATAATTTTTGAACATGGACGTCCCGTTAGAAGTTTAAGTATCATTTTATGAGAAAGTGATCATTTCCTATCTTCAATTCTCTATTGACTTCGATTCCTTCACTTTTCTTAGCAATTTCTTTGCCTCAAAAGATAGCAACGGCAAAATCTACGCAGAAAAGCCACTGAAGATGGATCTAATCTAGAAATACGCTTCGGCCATGCTAACTCGCAAACAATTGCACTAAAATGGATGTGTTTCGTTACGCGTAAAACTGGCTTTTCGGACATTTCGCATGGTGATAGTTCAAGATCCAATAGAACCGCAAACTTTCAGTGTCCAAAGTAATAATTGTGTTTAAAGCGATTCTTCCATTCCTTCAATTCTTCTTCCATTCTATTAATTATTCTATTATTTCCGTAGAATTCCCCGGGGAAAAGCAACTTTTTCAATTAAAAGGCTCCGCGTAATGCCGTGATTGTTCCAAGGAATTGTTGGTACTGTAAATTTGTTCCAATTATTCGCTTTGAAAGGCGCTGACTAGCTTTAATGAAGTAAACTGTATTTTCCATTCAAATAATAGAGTTACATACGATCGCGACGTGTTGAGCGCGTGCATTTAGCCGGTCCGAACTAACTATGGAAATTCCGATTTCCCGATGGTGATAATTAAGCAACCCGGTACGTAATAATCCTCTTACATGTAGTAACCTCACGCCAAGGACCAATTGGATCATTGAATCCACGACCGGCGATGATTAATTGACGGCGTGTAGGCGCAGTAGTTTGTTGAACGTTTCTATCCGAGCCCCAAATATACAGAACGGACCATTTAAAATGGAGCAATTTAATATAAAAAAATATCAAATAAACTTTGTTTCAAGTCTCAACATGCAACTGGTCAAAAATATTCTGGTAATATCATTACGCATGCGTTGAATGGTACTTTTGAAAATTTCCGCCATGTTGGACGCTCATTTGTTGTTTAACAGTTGCTCGAGCTAATCGATGTTTCTGAAGAAATGGAAAAAAATCGAATATCCAGCCGT
>LR736865.1:9894825-9920542 GCA_902654985.2 Oryctes borbonicus
GGACGGCCAAAAATTGCAACCGCTTTCGATAACATTAGAGAGCAGTTGTGGGCATGAGTCGTGCGTTGAATTAAAAAAAAAGGATTTTATTGCAAATCCACGTGGTTTGGCGTATTTTAAATCCTTGCTTAAATTCAATTAAAATCTCTATTCGGGAAAACGCGTCACGCCTGCGAGCCATCAACAAAAACAAATACCACTAACAGGATTTGCATGCTATAAAATCAATCCCCCTGCCCCATTCCTTTTCTCTCACTCTCTGTTGGCTATCACCATATAAAATGCATAAAACTCTTCGTTCATGATTCAAACAATTTCCGCAACAAATTAATTCCTTCGATCGGTTTACATCCTTCCCATTTTCTAATATCATTATCAATACCGACGATGTGTAATGCGAGCTTTATTGTTTTTTTTTATGGTTGTTTTCAAGTTGTTACTTAATGGCCACTTAATTATAATAATTAAATGGTTTTATTTGGTTTCTTTTAAATTCGGATTCAGATGATCTTAAACATTGTGAATTTGATTAATTTGTTGAATTGGTTGAATATGAGCTCCAGACGCGAGCTTTATCATGCTTGCTTTGTTCACAAATTAATTTTATTGAAAACACGTATATGTTGTAAAATCAAGTAAACAGCTTTGCCACCTACCTTCTTCATGAAAGACATCACGTGCGTCGGCAGCATGTTGACAGATGGATTATTGCTCCTGTCCTGCGATGAACTTACGTACGATGGTGGTCAAAAGGATGTCGCGCTCGCGAATCACTCTATCGAATTTCACTTATCTACGTCGGTAAATACGTAAAATATTAACTAATCTTCACATTTTGTCGATGGTGAGCAATATTTTCTACCACTTGGCACATAGTTGAGTCCACCTGTAACAAGAAGAGAAAAAAAATTAAGAAGTAGTATGGATGATAAATTTGAATGTTTATAGCTAAGCTGATGCAATAAATATTTGTTTTTCGAGTAGAACGTTGCGTCGTTAGAGGGTTATATCCTCGGATCGTGTATATTCTGCAAACTTCTTTCTGCTGGTTGTCCGAAGGATTGAGATCCACTCACTCGTTTTCGGCGTTATTAATCCTCCAGGGGTGTGGACCAGAATCCTACTGACTGCGCCAGTTAAGGGACGGCGGATGACGTTCGTTTAAAAAAAATATTTGAGGTTGGGAAAACATACTTAAGCACAACTAACACAGCACAACATTATTTCTGTTACCTTATATAAGTATCAAGAATGCTTACTTAGATATAATTATCTTTTGCAAGGCGCTTCTATTGTTTGCAGAAATAATGCAAGACATGAAAAACATGAATAGTTAAAGACTAATATTTGGAGTGGGCCACTTTCGTCTGTACGCCAGGACAGTCCATAGAGATCCTTAAACATCCTACCTAACTCCCACCGCCCCGCAGTTCCCAGGCCGAATTACCGCTATCAATTGCTTCCAGGTCAGTTAGTCTCGCCTCTGGCGGGAACTGTGGCCTACCACTTTGCCCTCGCCTGAAGAAGCTCCATATGATTGTAGGTGAAACGTCGAGTTTTCAATTACCTACCATGACATGGTACACGTTTAGTTTTAACTGACTACGGCCGTGGAAGCCTACGTTATGAATTAATGTAACGTTAGCACAAGCCGATAAGTTTAGCATCCGTACACAGTTGCTACTGGCAAACAAAATGGGCTTTTCCTGAGGCCTGAATACAGCTGATATGATGCGAGCCGGCGCAATTGAAAACTCACGACGCAAATATAAATTTGAGTACTGATTATTTCGCGACGCGATAGCGAAACAACTCAAAACGAGGCTGTACTGATTATTCAGCGACGCGATAGCGAAACAACTCAAGACGAGGCTGTACTGATTATTCAGCGACGCGATAGCGAAAGAACTCAAAACGAGGCTGTACTGATTATTCAGCGACACGATAGCGAAACAACTCAAAACGAGGCTCTAATTTATTTTGTGCTCGAATATTTACACTAGATTCTACGGTAATAACAATCATTGAGGGAGATCAATTGCCAAGTTGAAGAAGCTATAATTTTCCAATTCGATTCAAGCTAATTTCCAGAAATTAATTATTATTGTTAATTCTACCGCGTCATTCCGAATTAAACCCTTCTTTCCAGCTGTGCTAATGTACCCCGCTATATACAACATTACGCACTGTATCCAACCATTATTATTAGCAGACCGTCGTAATTCCGCTAACATTAAGGCGAAGCGAATTGGCGTGTTCAGCGCCCTCTACAGGAGACGCCCGAGGGCCAATACGTATGTACGTACCTAGCATAATTCCGGAAGGAAGAACAAGCACCCCAGCGGCTGTTCGAGTCGAGATTGAGAAATACACATAGAACGTAAGCTAGTTGGCAGCGTGCCATGATAAAGAGTTACGAGATGGGGTCGATGTCTGCAGGCGCAAACTTGCGCTTTGGTTAGAGTGAAGAGGGACGGATGGGGTGGTAGTAAGGAGGATGGTGAGAAATTGTCGTCCCAACCGAGAGACCGTAATCAGATAAATTGTGCAGCGTTCAGAAAGTCTGGGTTAAATGTTACGAGGGCGTGCTAAAGTCTCGTCTCTGGTGTCTTGTTCCTCGGCTTTTTTTTTTTCAAGGGAAGAGCGAGGACGTAACGTTGTTTCGCGGGAATATTTTAAGAGCGCGAACGAGATGAGATATGCTCAGCGAGATGCCCTTTAAACGGAGTTTTTATTTATCTAAGAATTCTTTAGGAAAGTCGTAACACTTTGTTTATCATCTCCGCGGATAATTTTACTCGTCTGTCATAATTAATGTTTGGCATTACGATGGGGATGGGTCGCGCTTAGATTTAATGGATCGACGGTCAAAATTGCTGTAAAAACTAAATATACAAGGTGAGACTTTTCCGATGTTAGAAATTACATAAATACTAAGTGAAAAATTCTTAGATAGTTGTCTAACAAGGTCTTCATCTCTTTTTGTTTTTGTTATTCATTCGTTTTCCCGGGTAAAACAGACAAAGCGTTACCGTACGTGTACCTTGTAATGATAATCTGACTTTGCACAATTACGGCTTCAATTTTCAGGCTCACTGGTATTAAATGCAATCACCGTGTCTAAGTAAATAACATCGAGGAAGTGCTTAAGTATCAACAGTTAGTAATGGTAGGTACACTGCCGTTCAGAGAAGTTCGGTCGGTTGGTAAAAAACATGAAAAGGTTACAGAAACAAACGAAACTAAAAACAAAATGCAATTTTATTGTATGTACAGGTAAAAAAGACAAAAATAAATAAATAAAAAGTTATTCTGGCTTAATATAACATACTGAACGTTATATTTTTTTTTCATCGAAAAAACCTCCTTTGCTGTTAATCACCGCTCGCCCCTATTCTAGGCATTCTTTCGATAAGTTTTGTTAAAACGGATTGTGGAATATTAATCCGTTCATGTTGCAGAATATTCCGTAAATGTTCTTGTGATGTTGGGCATATTTTTCGGATCCTCCTGTCCAGTTCATCTCACAACAACTTTATCGGGTTCAAATCTGAGCTTTGCGGGGGCCATGTCATTACTTTCAGGGTGCGCTGTTCTTCTTGCTCCTTTAGATAGTTCTTACACACTAACCCAGTGTGTTTTGCGGCGTTGTCATGCGTGAATGTAAAGTTACGGCCTATTATACGCAATCCTGATGGTACTGCATGATTCTGGAGTCTTGCAAAATAATTTTCCTTCCTCATTACACCCTGCACTCTGCATAAATCTCCCGTCCCGGCAAAGGAGAAACATCCCCACACTAACACAGAACTACGCCCTTGCTTCGCTGTAGGCACAATGCAGTTCGGGGTCACTTTTCGGTTTTAGATCTTCGGACATAAACTCGTCGATTTTGCCCAAACCTCAAACTTTGACTCGTCACTCCAAAGCACGTGCTTCCAATCATCTAACGACCAATCTCGATGAGAACGGGCCCACTGTAGCCGTTTTGCTCTGTTGCCCAGACGTAATAAGGGTTTTCGAATGGCAATGCGCCCATGAAGATCCGCTCGTTGAAGTCGACGCATTACCGTTTACTCGCCGAAACTTGTTCTTCACGGCCGCGATTGACTTTGGCTGCTATTTAATTTTCTATTGCGTTTGCTTAATAACACAATTCTCAAATCTTCAGCTTTTGTTCTTTTCCTAGATGCTCCGGGACGAACACGATTTTCTATAGTTCCAGTTGTCCGATATCGCTTTATGATGTCATTTACTGTTGAACTTCTCATATTTATTTTTGCAGCAATTTCTCGCCCCGAATATCCTTCTTCAAACAGCGTAATAATGCGTGAACGTTTTTCTACACTGGGTAGGCTTGCCGCGTGCCATTTTGAAGTAAATTTTCTTAAAACTTTCGCGCAAAAACGACAGATGCACACCAACACACGTTCAACAGTAAAACGAAGCAAATTTATATCTTTACGCCCGCGATAAATAAACAAGAGTGATACTGCGGTATATTTCCTAAATGTATTATTCGTTAATAATCCCCAAACGACCCGTTTCAAAAAATCGGTACTTCCGAGAAATTCTTGGAATGATAATAAAAGGGACTTTATCGTGGTTGTCGCAATATTTCTACTTTACATAATAATTTATGGCTTTAATCCTTTAGAAAAGAGTGTATGCTTAATATTTTTCTAATTTTATGCATTAATAATTGTATACAGTGTGATATAATAAATTTTTATTGTATGACCGAACGTCACTGAGCGGCAGTGTACGTAACTTTTCACTTCTTACACTTCCTTGGAAAGAACGGTAGTGTCAGTGCTTTAACGTTTTACCTTCCATAGAAAAGGAACAAAATATGCCCGTATAGCAGCACAACGGGGGGATCGTTATTTTTACAGCGGTTTTTAGTAGCGCCACCTTTTCACGTCTATTGCAAAATTTTACGATCCCCTTCCTCGCGAGGGTTACGAACTAACAAAAGAACTAAGAGTTGTATGTGAAGTATACGACGCCGAGGAACAGTTTTATGTAGCTCGGGTCATATTACCCATATAACTGCATATACGCTGGTTTTGTTAACACGTTTCATAGAGATTATTGACGATAAGAAGCGATTTAGCCGCTTTATAGACGTGTTGTGATAATTTTAAGTATTAAAAGCAAATGTCTCTTTGTCAAGCTCCCCTAAAGAAATTCATCGTCGTCTAGATCCGAGCACGTTTTAAATTCTTTCGTTTTATTGCGATTTTCACCAAGTCTACATACAAAAATGTACGTAACAACAGTGATTATCCCAGCATGTAATGTAACAATGAGTTAAACAAGAAAAGCCGTTAAAAAAAATTGCAGGAGTAGCCAACAGGAGAAAACGACGCCGCTTGCTTAAACAAATTTCTTCGGAAGACGTTATCGAGGCAAGACCTACGTCCAGCAGCTCCGTAAATTGTTGTTAGCATTGTTTATCAGGATCACAGTAAACCAAATTACCTTTTTTAACCGATTTCCGGCTAGTTTATTGAAATCAATTTCTAAACCCGACATTCCCGGATACATAAAAGATTCCAGCGCAATCCGATCTCACAATCATCCGTTCATTGCCCTGCCATTGGAGCCAGAGCACTAATTTCCCGATCCAGACCAGATATGACGTTGAAAATTCCAAATTAAAATCGGTTTCCCGATAGGAGACAATAAAGAGGGATTTTCTTCTTTTTGTCTGTTATTGCTCCATGTGTTATTTATTCCACATTAGAAAAGAGGCGGAAAATTTATCAAGACCTTGTTTCGAAAATTATCACCGGCCATAAAAATAAGTACATCACTGGAACGTTGCAAGAGTCAGCGTAATGGGTGCATAAATTGCTCCCACCACGAAGAAAATCAAAAACATATTGTACGGCCTTCTGGGACTGGGAGAAGATTCTAAGGATTGGGTATATGGGAAAGGGTTGCGGGTAATGTTAATATAGAAACTACTAAAAATCTTGCTAAAACGCTGCTATCTGTCAGGAAGGACGTCATATTTTCCATGGTGAACCGGCTTCCCCCAAATTTTTATTATGAATAAGCACCCTTGTTGGCCTTTAATACCGTGAAAAGCTCTTACAACTAAGCAAGCGCGAGACCCCACAGGATTGAGCTCCTTCACCAGCACAATAAAGTGCCAGGTCCGGCGATTTTGGGCATGTAGGAACCGGCGTTCGTTGTGTTAATTATTACCGTTTCCTGCTACGTCTCTTAATTGGCTCCATTATCTCGACGTGAAGGTAAATAATCCTTCGGAGCTGAAAATTTATTTATTTGCGCTATAATAATATTTTTCCTGAATTTTTGCTGAATTCTCTTTATTCTAACTATATTCGTTACAAACCTTACCTTTACAAAATTGAGCTCCAATAAATCGCCCTGCACGTCTTCTGAATTGTTCAACGTAACATACGTAAACCTCCGACAAAATTAAAGCTCTACTTTCCATAAAAGCAGGCCCGTAACCGTAAATTATAACCCAATAATATCAGCGGTAGTTCAGAACCGCGACCGCGAAAGAATCAATATCCCAGGAATAATATCAAAACTCGGTTATGGCCACTTCGACGTGAGAAGTGCTCAATTTTATGGCCTCATCATAGTCGCGACGGTAATTCGCCATCGCAAAAGGAATAAAAGCTTTTCGCGAAAATAAAATCAGTTCGTTAAATGCCACGTTCATAGGTGGCGACCCGAGTTTTTGCCCGTTAATGTCTGCTTTATTATTTCAATTAGGTATTTACCAAGATACGGTGTAGAAGTATAAAAATTATAATGCTTTGTATTAATTTTATTATATACAGGGTGAGTCAATATCACCAATATTCCTCTACAACAACGTACAACAATGTTGTTTCAACAGGATGAAGCGCCTGGAGCGTGGCCACTCCGGCTGTGGGGATACATAAAAGAAAAGATCTATTTTACTGTGCTTGTCGGAGTGGATGATGTCATTGGCCGGATTCGGGAAGATATAGCAGAAATAGATGAGGCTGTTACCAGGAACTTCAGCCATAGATGAAATGGATGTTTTGTCCTCGTTTCGCTTAGCTCGACTCGGACTTTTTATTATTGTATTTGGATTTGTTAAAAATAAACAAAAAATGTTTAAAATTCTCTTTAAAAACTTGATAAATTTTATAAAATCAACACTATCACAGCCTACGCTGTGTACAACAGCAATCTAGTTGGTTCGTCAGCAACCCCGCGTAAGCTTTCAATTATTCAAACTTCAATCGTAATCCAAGTCGCTCGACTTATCAAAACACCCGATCAGCTAACAAACCGAGGCTCTTCGCCTAACTAACAAATAAACGCCAGCATAAATATATCCGGCACTCGTCGTACTATAACAGAGAGAGAAAGAGAGAGGGAGAGAGAGAGCGCGAACGAAACAAACGCGACTCGTAGGAGCGATTGGTCGCAACCAACCGACCAGCTTAGGTGCACCGATCGCTGCGATCCAGACAATGGCGAAAACAGCGCGCTCTAGCGCGTTCACCGCATCTAATCGAGTTCGGCAACTGCATTAGGGGATCTCCCTGTTGGATCATAGAGCGTCTGACGACGTGTGGTGGCGGAGGGGGTAGATGCTGGTAGGAAACTCGGCGTGAAAGAGAGATGCCGGTCGCGTCTAGTCAGAATATGTAATTGTTTTATTGCCCGACGCGTCTCGATAAGGGACAAAGAAGAGAGATGGATGACGAGGAAAACTTGCCAGAAATGATGGAGGGAAATTAAAATTTCTGTATCTTTGAGATGAATTTACCAGTCGGAATGGGGCGACTTGTGAATCAGCTTTACGATTCGTTTTAATAGGGCCGAAAGAAGTTGTTTGGAAGGGCATCCGAGGAAATATTTAGCTAAAAAGAAGCTAAGAATACGAAGAGGAATGGAATAATTCTTCAATTAAACGCTGCACATAGAGGTAGGTTGGGTCTAGATAAAAGTAAAGATTCGTACAAATACAAACCGTCATTCATACAATATAAAATTTTCAAATTACACCCTCTTAGTTTCCGGACTGGCACAGCGTCGGCGTCGCTTTGTCCACATCCTTATGGGAAACCTTTAAGGCTGTTACTGCAATGACGGGCCACCATTCATTCCGGAGGGATTTCTATAGAGCTTTTTCCGGTCAATGAAGCGAAAAAGCTGCGGATCGATGAGGCGTGGCAGTCACTAGGAGGTTTAATCAGTTGTAAATATTAGCATTACATGATTTGCTACAACCAAAAAGAAAGCATTTGGAGATTATTATTTATATGAGGAACAGCCTTGTACTAATCTTCAGATTAGATGTATAAATGTCCTGAAGGACTCCACTTTCGAAGCTTAAGCAGCTTAGTTTATGTACACTGCCGTTCAGAGAAGTTCGGTCGGTTAGTAAAAAACATGAAAAGGTTACAGAAACAAACGAAACTAAAAACAAAATGCAATTTTATTGTATGTACAGGTAAAAAAGACAAAAATAAATAAATAAAAAGTTATTCTGGCCTAATATAACATACTGAACATTATATTTTTTTTTCATCGAAGAAACCTCCTTTGCTGTTACTCACCGCTCGCCTACTCTAGGCATTCTTTCGATAAGTTTTGTTAAAACGGATTGTGGAATATTAATCCATTCATGTTGCGGAATATTCCGTAAATGTTCTTGTGAAGTTGGGCATATTTTTCGGATCCTCCTGTCCAGTTTATCCCACAACAACTCTATCGGGTTCAAATCTGGGCTTCGTGGGGGCCATGTCATTACTTTCAGGGTGTGCTGTTCTTCTTGCTCCTTTAGATAGTTCTTCCACACTAACGCAGTGTGTTTTGGGTCATTGTCATGCATGAATGTAAAGTTACGGCCTCTTATACGCAATCCTGATGGCACTGCATGATTCTGGAGTATTGCAAAATATTTTTCCTTCCTCGTTACACCCTGCACTCTGCATAAATCTCCCGTCCCAGCAAAGGAGAAACATCCCCACACTAACACAGAACTACGCCCTTGCTTCACTGTAGGCACAATGCAATCCGGGATCATTTTTTCGGTTTTAGATCTTCGGACATAAACTCGTCGATTTTGCCCAAAAACCTCAAACTTTGACTCGTCACTCCAAAGCACGTGTTTCCAATCATCTAACGACCGATCTAGATGAGAACGGGCCCACTGTAGCCGTTTTGCTCTGTTGCCCCGACGTAATAAGGGTTTTCGAATGGCAATGCGTCCATGAAGGTCCGCTTGTTGAAGTCGACGTTTTACCGTACTCGCCGAAACTTGTTCTTCACGGCCGCGATCGACTTCGGCTGCTATTTGTGGCGCTGTTAATTTTCTATTACGTTTGCTTAATAATACAATTCTCAGATCTTCAGCTTCTGTTGTTTTCCTAGATGCTCCGGGACGAACACGATTTTCTATAGTTCCAGTTGTCCGATATCGCTTTATGATGTCATTTACTATTGAACTTCTCATATTTATTTTTTCGGCAATTTGTCGCCCCGAATATCCTTCTTCAAATAGCGTAATAATGAGTGAACGTTTTTCTACACTGGTAGGCTTGCCACGTGCCATTTTGAAGTAAATTTTCTTAAAACTTTCACGCAAAGACGACAGATGCACACCAATACACGTTTAACAGTAAAACGAAGCAAATTTATATCTTTACGCCTGCGATAAATAAACAAGAGTGATCCTGCGGTATATTTCCTAAATGTATTGTTCGTTAATAATCCCCAAACGACCCGTTTCAAAAGATCGGCACTTCCGAGAAATTCTTGGAATGATAATAAAAGGGACTTTATTGCGGTTGTCGCAATATTTCTACTTTACATAGTAATTTATGGCTTTAATCCCTTAGAAAAGAGTGTATGCTTAATATTTTTCTAATTTTATGTATTAATAATTGTATACAGTGTGATATAATAGATTTTTATTGTATGACCGAACTTCACTGAACGGCAGTGTATATTAAATCTCCCATTTGAGATTTCGAGACAGGGTATTTCACGAAACTTCGTTAGACCCCATCATTCCAGATAGAAAAAAAAAGGCACTTTCCCAGATTTAATACGCCATAAAGATTAAACAATATTGAAAACAACGAAGTCGTTTATTATTTAAAACGCCTCCTTCTTCTAAATTTGAGAACGACGCGTGCTAGTCTATTCCTCCCAAAGATATCCAATGTCAAATTATAACATTCAAATTTAAACAAACGCCTCCAGTCGGGAACATTTCGTATTCATAGTACGAAGCTTCTCTTCGCAAGTAGCGTTAGCAAGCTTAAATTTAATTAAAAAACATTCATCCAAATAAACTACCTCCAACAAGCAACGCGCATATTCAATTTCGCCAATTTAAACTCGACAGAGGCTCGAGAAGATACCCCGCTGCAAAAACAAAGAGAGCAAGTTTCAATACGTGAACGTGTACTTCGAGATGAAACGGATGAAGGCACTAGCATCTTTCCCTTCACTTACCGGCGAGTATATCAAAATTTCCGCCGCCCTACCCGTTCCCGAACAGCGTGAAACGTTTCGCGGTGTTGTGCCCGTGTCTAATTTACGCGATTACGGCTGGGAAAACTTTATTTTAAGTCTTGTTCGGATAAGGAGTAGGGAATAAGGAATGGAAGAAGAGCGGCGGAATTACGCGTTAAGGGTGCTTTTATTGTCAAAGCAAGACATGTCTTATGAGACAGGTTTCTTTGGATGAAGCTTGTATTAGTTATAGGTGTATTTGGTTAATTATATGTCCGTATAAAGTTTATTCTTTTTTTTTTTAAGTTTATTTTAGTACAAAGGAACTACATCTACAACGTATCCACAGACATTCGTTCCATTTCTGAGCAGTCTGGAGAGGAACTTTTCAAAAGAAAATTATCCCGAGGCGAGTTCCAAAAGTTCCAGGTAGCTGTTCCATTATACCATATAGCCGTTCAATTATAATTAATAATAATTATAATAAATAATAATAATAAATAATAATTATAATTATAAATAAAATATATAAATAATCATGGATAAACCTGATATTTGACTTCAATTTAGTAAGGTAGCCTTATGTCTGCACAATCAATAATTTGCAGCCCATTTCTTTCCTTCGTGAGAAGGCGCTAAAGCCTCTTTCCACGAGGTACCAGGAGCTTTCTTGCAATAGTCCATGATGCAGGATAAGCAGCAAGTACGAGATTGGTGACAACGCAATTGTTTTGCATTTATTTCTCAAGATAATCCCTTTGTCGATGTTCCAACTTTTTTAAGCTATCAATATTAGGTTTTCCCGAACTTTGAAAAAAATAGACCTTTGTTTTGTCAATAACCTCCTCATTTGACGTGAACCGCTTTCCGCTAAGATAATTCTTCGAGTTTGGCAAAGGAAAAAAGCCGCAAAGGGCCAAATCTGGCGGAAGTTATACCGTCTTTGCTGTTTCATTTACATATGTTGCTCTATTGCTCTAAACCGATAATAACTTGGTTAACTAATAACTTAAATACACGATGAACCCGAGAAATCAATCACTGCGCAAATTAAAAAAAATTAATCCTTGCTACATTGGCGGTATTGTAAAGAACTTCGTAACTTCACTACTTCGACTTTACGAAGGGGAAAGAAAGCATATCAAGAATCTACTCTTCCTACCAATGCGCGAGAATTCTCGGGCTTTATATGGATAGTTCCCTGCGTCCCCGAGGGTCTTCAACGTGCTTTCTGCGCTTTCAAAATAATTTATCCTCATAGACAAATTCTGGACACTGAAGTATAGACACGCCTCTGCGACTCCGTGGTTCTTTCACATTTGAGCATCTGTGATGCAATTTACGGTCCCTGAACTTAAAGATGTAGGGTGGCTCAACATTGAACAACGCAGATTTCTTCACACCTCTCTCCTCTTTCACAAGACCTTATCTCCGCAAATATTCAGAACTTCATTACACAACATTGTGCTAAAATCGCCCTGTATATTGCTCTGATCTAGTACGTCCGCGGTCATTGTCTGTTTAATATAAACTTTAAACTTGTCTTACTTACTCACGTACTTTTTTTTTTACTTTCTCCGCCAATTATCTGCGATTGTGGAAACCCCATGGCCTTAGTTAATAATTTATCAAGTGCAACATGGAAATTCTATAAATTCAATAAGAAAAGGAAGTTTAATAACAGGAAATATTTTTACTATTTCTTAACATAAAAATCCCTATTTACAACATAATGAAACTTCTAAAGTTCGCATACAATGCTCAAAAAAAAAAAAAAAAAATGAAAATCGTTTCAATAAGTGAGCACTCCAAAACGACAATTTTCCGACATCTTGATTTATTTATAAAGACGTCTACGTCGTAGCATGAAAGATATTCGCCCGGCCAACTTTTTACCGCCGTTCTTCCCACAACCGACCACACACTTCATTCATCCTACGTGCATTAATTCTACTTTGAGGAGTCTCACGTTCATCTCCATTATTTGCTTTTGTACGAGGTTGTCCAGGGACCGTTTCCACGTCTCCCGGTATGTACGTCACTGCGGGGGCGCTTTTGTTGTCCGCGGCTTTTGTTATCGTTGTTTCGAGGATTTCCGCGGACGCAAACGCGATCGCTTCGCCTCCAGTGAGTTCCCATCATCAATCAATTAACGGACGTACCGAGCGATATCTACGATTTTTATCATTTTTTTTTTTTTGGCGTATATTTTTTTCATTTTTCTGAGAAAAATTGATTGCAAAGCGTATTGGAGAAGGCCAAAAAAATAATTGAATCGTCCCCCCCGACGAAGCTCAATGTTTATCGCTGTTTATTGAGGGTTATTGTTTTTGGAATAAAATTGACCATATCTTTTCAAATACTCGGTATAACGTAATGAAACTCTATATTGGGAGATTTGATAATCTCGCTTATGCAAATCTGAAGTATTGCAATTCATATGTTTGCTACACACCCTGTATATCGGACATTTGAGTAATAGATTTGTGTTTGCTCTTCGTCTCGGTATATGTGAAAACGCAGCCACGAACAGTCAATATTATAATTTAAAAGGTTGTATATAAATTTATATATACCGGGTGTTCATTTGGAAACTTCCCATCCTAGATTTTTGGAAATCTGGAAATTTATGAAAAATTTCTTGAAACACGTATTATCAAGGGGGACAACTTTTTATGCAAAAACTGACTCGTGCAACTGGAACCCTCTGCCCCCGGGAGGTGCCCCCTTAAAAATCCTAAATAAAAAGGGGTATTGAGTAATACATCATTTTAATGGTCTTTCGGAACAGTGCATTGTAGCGTTTAGTTTTTTGAAATTGATCGATTCGTTTTCGAGATTTTCACGAAAATCTTTTCTTTTGGTTTGTTTTGTATTTCTAGCTGGCCCCTTTCCATTTTAATTGGGTAGCTCCCGGAGGCGAAGGGTTAAAGTGGGTGAGTTAATTTTTGCGTAAAAGGTTATCCCCCTCGATAATACTTCCTACGTGTTCCAGGAAATTTTTCATAAATTTCCAGATTTCCAAAAATTTAGATTGGAAAGTTGTCAAATGAACACCCAGCATATATTTTACGTATCTACAATTTTTATTAGAAATTTTCTTTGATATCTCCCTTAAAAGCAGATATATCGACAAAGATATATTGCGCCATCCTATATTTTTTTTTCTAAAATTCATCACTGCACCGGTATTAGCGTACATACATACATCTACATAATACCGTCACGAAAACCAATAAATACCACCGCTTCATCCTATACGTAAATAACCATTCGCCGTATCGCATTTTATTCGCCGGCGACGACTTCGGCATTGTCTCGTATTTCATGCCGGGCACGCCGACTAACCCCCGTATCGATCCGAAAAGCGCCGTTGTCGAGGTCTCTTCTTCCGCCAAGCTCCCACTTTCGCGGGCGGAGACGCGGAGGGCGAAGGACGGGTACGTACGGAGATCTCGGGGTGGTGGATTTATTTATTTATTAAATGGGATGGATGATGCCTAAGACGATCATCCGCGCGCTTATATATAAGATTTTGGGAGCGACCGCGTCACAAAGCCGACGTTTTGAGAGAGCGTTTTAAATATTTATTGCGAAATTAACCGGGAATATGTAGCTACGCATATAGAGCGAAGACCAATTTAAAGTTCAGTTCTAACATTGTAAAATCTTTAAGTTAAATTAATTCTCAAGTGAAAGTAAACTTATTATTATAAAGCTTTATAGGGTAGGGCGTTTCGAGCTTTGGCCGTACTTTTGGCTGAAGCTCGAAGTAAGCAGAACATAGATATTGGATTAGGCAAAGATTATTAAAATATTTTTCGAACATGAGCTTTCATAGTTGAATTTTTTTTTAATCCTGTAGAACTTGCCATTGCTGAGACAGAATCGCTGTCCATCCTTAAACGAACACCCGGTATATTTTTGTGCTCCAAAAAGTGGTAATGTTCCTACGTTTCTCTAAACTTTCCACAGCGGTAAACGATGATCCCGAGACCCGCAAAGAATCTTTAATTTCCTAGAAAAACAGAAGGAAACATCGATGCGAAAGTCTACCAAAACTTAACAAACTTACTCCTTTCCAGCCACCGGAAGCGAATGACGTTGCGCCGCCTTCAGGGTGACACCATCCGTAAAGCGCCAACTAGATGATAATGCATTAAAGCAACTAACAGTAAGACCGTGCATCCCATATTTAACAGTGCAGAATACAGTTACGATCGATAGTTCACGACTAATAATAAGTTTGCTTTTAGACGCTGCTAATTAACGAAAAGTTTTCTTGCAATTAGTCGCTGATGCTCGCCTGAAATAAACAAAAGCGTCTCGTCTAACGCGAGCTTATATTAGCGCTTCTACTAGGAGATGTGCAATTTTTTTCCCGTAAAACTTTAATGAAAGAAGTATAGAAGTGAGCTTTTTGCTCACGTTGAGAACTTCACCTTTACTAGCTTAGATGGCGTGGGTGTTGTGTCGTGTTGGAAGAATACAATACAGTTCCTGCAATATTAATCATTTAGTTTTGAACTCTTATACAGGATGTTGGAGAACTACAATTCATGTCGTACAAAAAGTTCCAAATCTCAATAGAAAGATGGCGCGATTCAAAAATATTTTAACCATATTGGACGCTAAGGTGTTTGGTGAAGGAGAATTTCTTCCGGGCGTTTCGTTTACAGCTGCGGTAAACATCTTCAGCGGCGAAGTCGAAGTGTTCGCTTCGGTAACTCAGCGTCGAATGCGCGCACCCTTCGATTCTGGCTGGCGCGTTTCGTAGGACCCGGTATCTTGTTAATTACAAGATTCTCTTCCTTTTGGTGTGAAGTTTCCGGGGAGTTTGTATATCTCCGTCGCCTCTCTTTATAGGCGAGTGTGGTAATGTGAAACCGTGGACAAAACTTCGATGTTTGAGAAATTAATGATGTGATCCCCGCCCTGAAGAGTGTATTCGGCCACGCAGATTTGTCTGTTTGACCAAGACGGCTGATGTTCTTTTAGCCTGGTGTTGATGCTGCGTTTTGTAGTGCCGATGACCCACAGCAGCAGGGGATCTTGTATACTCCGGTTGATGTTGGGGGTCTTTCGCTGAACGTAGCTGATGGCGCAATTGACGCGTAGATTTGTTCACGGTTTTAATTTTGTGTCGCTCTGTCCATTGCCAATCACTGGGTGGTCCGTTTCGAGTTGCTTGGCCGCATTGCCCTCTTTATCTGTGGACTTGGCTTGTAGAGCTTGGTTCAGGTGCTGCAGTATATTGTTGAGGTGTTGAGGGTCACAGATTCGAGCGGCACGGTCCACTAACTGCCCGTTTCTGTTTTGGGCGGTGGTTGGAGTTATGGCCTAGCGTTCCATCTCTGTTTCTGCTTACCAAGACGTCGAGGAATGGAAGCTACCCGTCCTTTTCCAATTCCATGGTGAACTGGATTCGTGGGTGAATGGAGTTAAGATGTTGTAGGAACTCGTTTAGCGGCGATAAACGTTCGAGGCGCCCGGAAACTGGAACCAATACAAATGAACCTTTGTGCCACATTATAAGCGATTCATTGTGCTGTCTTCCTGGATCTACAAAACCATGCACCGGTAATACCCAGACCCATAAATTTACTCAAAAATTTCCCCAATTTCTTTGAAAAAGAAACTTTTCAGACTACCCTTGTAATTGCGTTCATCCCCAGCAATCTCTTATCGATACCCCCAACAAATATTTCTATTTGTCGTATAAAACTTTACAAACCATCTGTTGTATACCCAAACAAGTTTTTCCGATGAATATAGAAACCTCAAAACTTCCATTCGTGTTGAACTAACCGGGACCTTCTTCTTCGTAGCGCCTCCTCACCTCAATCCACAATGATCTATATTTCTTTTCGAAAAAAAAGCTTTCGTAAATAAGGAAATAAGAAAATAATCAAGGTGTATAGAAGTGAAAAATCGACAAGGGAATTGCCGGAAAAGAAAAAAAATCACCAACGGCGTGCCGTCAAAGCCACCGCTTTCTGGGGGCGGGAAAGGAAAGGCGACAGCAGCAACGTCCATAATAACCAGTTGGAGATCTTCATTGTTAGAAATAATTGGATTTTTTCGTCGCGGACAGGTTCGGTAAGCGATCGTCGCGAGAAGACGTAGAAAAGGACGCGGAGAACGGAGAAAGAAGCGGCCCTCAGAATGGAATGAATTTCTAATCAAATTACGGGAAAAAACTAATAAAGGGTTTGAATAGTCGGCGACGATGCCGTCCTTCTGGTCCCTCTCACCGTTAATTTTCCATATTCGCCCCGTCGAACGGTACCGGGAAAGTCATTTCATTATATGCCACCCTTTTGTCGTCTGGATTTTTTTTTCTTGGCGTTTTCTTCTTTTTTTTCTGCTTTCACCTTCCAGTTTCCAAGGGCAAATTAAGATCGCCTGAATTTTTTTTTTTTTAATTATCTAATTAATTTAGGGCGTAATTTTACTAATAAACTATATAGTTTAACCCGGATCTTTTTCCGTTGAGCAAATTAAAGGTAAACATAACGACAAAATTTAATATACAGTGTGCCCGGATTTCTTAGAGCCAGCATGGATCTTTTTTTTTCTTTTTTTTAAGAAAATAAAGAGATGGTTAAATTAGCAAAAAGGTGATATTCCGATAGCCTACCTTAATAATAATCTATTTTCAAATATTATTCATGGCCAACTCGGTTAGAATTAAAGAAAAAAAAAAAGGTTGCTAATTTCTTTTATTTGAGGTACCTTTTTTATTATTCAAAAGATTGAGGGAGCACTTAACAAAATCAGTTTAAATTTTGCAAATTAGCCTCAACGCTTTAAATTGGCCAATGCAACGATATGGAAACGTCTCCAAAATTTTGAAGAAGGTGGGATTATTCTTTCTACCAACAAAAATCACTAGTGCCATGATCACAAATTCTTTGCTTTTTTGGCGAAAGTTGATCAAAGAAGATGGTATAAATACCTAAAAAGGTAGATCGAATCTCAGTTGTTACAATGTAAATAAACAACGACCTTTTTCAATACAAATCCTTTTCCCATTTAAAATACATCGCTCAATAGCCCGTACATTTCGCCGTTTCTTTTTGGGCTTCCTTCGTATCGCATCGGTCCATTCCCTTCATTACGGTAATAGTTTTAATTGAAACCTATTTTCATCCTCGGCTTAGGCGCGACCCTACTTGCCGCTATCGCTTCTCATCTCCTTCGCAAACACTCACAATGGATCCCATTTAGTGCCTCTCTCTCGCCTTAATTTAGTTTTATATCGCGATACGGTCGTTGGTGTTGGGGTTGTTAGCGGTAACACGGGCCGAACTACAGATTCGAAAGGAGAAACGAAAAAAGTCGAAATGTACAGTTCAAGGCAGAAGTTGCACGTATCTTCAGATATCTCGTTATTGGAGTGACCGATATCGAAGTTTGATCACGTCTCAATGAAGAATATAACATCAACGTCCAAATTACCGTTGATGGAGTGTATCCACAAAGGAATAATAGAACAGATTCAGTTGGATGTTGCTGGTCTTCCTTTCTTATAAACAATACGTGGAACGTCAATTGAGATAAGCATCATGCATTGGTGTTTTACATCTTTAGCGATTGAGATAGCTTTGTCAATGCTTTTCAACTTCTCAGGCGTCTCTCGTTGAACGACTTCTGGTGGTGAAGGTGAAGGTGAAGAAAGAAGAAAGGTGAAGGTGTTGAAGACAAGAATTTCTGCTTAAGTTTATGGATTTCAGCTTCAAGTGAGTTCAGCGGAATTTTAAGATCTTGAATTTGATGTAGTTTTTGTACATTTTTAAAATGGTTTAATGGTCTTTCGAGTAACATTCCAATTATTTCTATAGACGGCTGCAACTTTCTGCGATTCGATAAGCAGAGCAGTGAGCGTGATGGTGGAGCTGCTGTTTTTCTAAAAATATCACTTATCCTACAATATTGGATCTTCCTTACGAGCGAGCATCTTTGGATGAATATGTCGGTTTCTGTAATGGTTTGCCTTATTTGATTTTTATGCTCCTTTAATGCAAATTTAAAAAAATCCGCTGTTAATACCCAATTTACGCCTGATGATAGACCTTAAAGGACAATGCTTTACATCGCGTAAGACGTACTGGTTCTAGAGAGGCGCTTAATTATTATAAGTGACTGCGTAACCTCAACAATGTTGCAGGCCAACCCAATGCTATTAATCACTTTTATATTAATTCCATTCAGCGTACTTCTACAAATTCCTATGTCTGGTGAATCTTTCTGTTTCCGACGCTCTTCTTCCGACGAGGAAAAGGTTACGCTGTTACTCTCGTCCGTAAAATCTAACAGTTATGGTGCGGGTGGCATTGATATATCCATGCTACGTCTTTGTTATGCTTTCCTTTTGCCGTAAATGCTTATGGAGGGAAGCTATCGTAGTTCTTATTCCAAAAGTCGCCAATTCAATAGAATATAAAGTAGCCTTCCGGCTTTATTCAAGATTGTTGAGAAGGTAGTAAATCCGTGTGGATTTCGACCCGGTTTTAGCTATGCGACTACTTTAGTGTCCATTGTGGATGATATTCTTTCCTTACAGTTACTGTACAGGAGTGTCTCGAATATTCCAAGGGTTTGACACAGTCGGCCATGAATTTCTTCTAAGCATTATTTATTTTGCATTTTTTACAAAGTATTAGTTTGGCAGAACATAAAAAGTAAAAGTTCACGCTGCTGCAGTTTTAAATAGTGTTCCTTTAGAGGCAGAGGTGTTGCACAGAGCAACGTAGTGGATCCTCTCGTTTACAACATCTACCTCTCGTTTCTTCAACAATATGCAGATTTATTTTTGTCTTGCACTATCTGACCTTGATTTAGCGCTGCGAAGAATAAATAAATAAATAAAAATTAAAAAACCCATAAACCTCACTTTCGTTAACCGCTCGTGACGACGTTGCAAAAAAAATCTGGTTAGTTCGAAGCCGTTCTTTTAATTCTCGCCGTTTTTCTTCATCGTTTAACAGTCGCGGTACGAACTCTGGCACGTGCATACTTCTCATGCTATGCTGATATGTGCCGTAATAAGATAATCTTACAATGTTGCCGATGCTGCCGAACTCGCGTTTGGACCATAGCAACTAATGATAGTGCAGAAATCCAATTTTTAACATTGCCACAAGCAGCAATTCAACTGCCCCTAAGACTTCACCTTTAACCCCGAGTATACAACGTTGGAATTACCTCAACAGCGGATCTCATCGCCCGCCCTAAAGGTAGCTCGTTGTTTGCGAATCGACAATTTTGTTCAGGGCTCACGTCGAACCGCCCGTAGGGCACGCTGAAAAGATTTCTCTCCAGCACTCCGTTCTCCTTCGTTTCTTCCTCCTGTTCTTCATTCTCCGGTTCTTCGCCCTTCTCTTACCAATCACTCTACGCTACCATGAAGCATCAGAATAAAAATCTACCAAACGTTCCATTAGAAGAACGATTGATTTTGGGGGATGAGAGAAAAAAATATCATCGTTCTGTTCCCTTCTGTAGCGGAAGAGGACGCTACCTATCAGTGGGTGGTATGAGTAGCGAGAAGAGGATTGGATGGGGAGCATAAAAGTGCACCAATAACATCTTAGAGGAAATAATTTTATAAATAAATCAATATATAACTGGGAATACGGATTTCAACCCTCGCAAACTCGGAGCTTTACAATATAACGGTGTTTGCAGATTATTTTCCGCATGAAATCCGCTGTAACGTTGGTAAGCATTGCAAGCGACTAAAGCTATTGATCGTAAACGTTAATTGGGAGGTTAATATTGCTGTTATTTAAGCAATTATTGTTCTATTGTGTTTATCCGGATGGAATTTGCTAAGAAATAAGCAAAATTTCTGCGTATCATAAATCATTCGACATTTTCGATATTGATAATCAGCCATGATTTCATAAAGAATGAATTTTTCCAACGATTCCGCAAAGATTTATAACGCAATCTTCAGTAGAAATAAGTCTTATTCAGTAAGTAAAGTGTACATTAGCTAACCAACTCGGGGTCGGGTCGAACGTTTTTGCGTAGGCGTCTTTCCCTAGTAAACCTGCTGAAGTCAAGAGCTCACGTTAAGTTTCAACTTTAACCGCCGAACGACGATACCCACGCTTACCCTCGACCCCTAAGCGCGGTGCTCTTAACGGGAGAAAGCTCGCTAGCAGGATGGCGCGGAAGGAAAATCCTCAGGAGGACCCGAACCGTCTTACCCGCGTTTCCGACAGAATTAGAGCGTTATTAAATATTTCAGATGACAGATTTGGACGTGCTGTACGTACGGGTGAACGGTGTTGCTTCACGTTGGCAGCGGTTTCGAGAACGAAATGAATAATAAAGGCAAGACATGAATGGGGTCGTTTTCATTCATTATGAGTCTTTTTATCTCGTTATGATTCAGAAGTTGAAGTCGCGCTTAGTTTGTACAAACGTATAAAACTTTTGACGGGGGTAGAAGAAGTAACAGTAGAACAGAAGTACCGGCTGCACACGTTAAATAAAGATATTAAGTTTTGTTAGAACTCGTCCTTTGAGATAATTTCCTCAATAACAAATCTATTTCCTTCAAGTCTTAAAAAAAATCAACAATATTCCTGAAGCGGACCTATTCTGAAAATAACAACCGACTTCAACTCCTTCTCCACAAAAAACAAATGAAAAATAGAAAGGGAGACAGCGAAGCCGTAAAGGGATCGCATACATCGAAATTTATAGCCAGCTTACGCATTATCCCGCCGCCCCATTCATATATTCGCATTTAACATTTTCATTACGCAATCAAACGCGTGTTTCGAGGCCCAACCACCGGCCATAAATAAAACTTTTCCCGACTTTAACGCCCCCACTCGTAAACTCAGACCGTCTGCTGCTTTGCCGGGCCAAGCTGAGCGCGCCACCGCCATTTTCCCCCTTATGCGCGGGGTAAGGTACGAGAAGTAGACGGATGATGAGGAAGTTGCGTGGGTGCGAAGACGTCTTGGCAGTTCTTGAAATTGAGCTTCTGTTCCGGGAATTTTTAAAGTTTTATTAAAAACTCACCAGCGTAGTAATACGGTAAATTTTATCGACTCATCCTGTTAACAAATCGTTTTCTATGTGGAATAATATAAAATGATGATCTGTGGCTGCGGAACTGCATTACGAAGCTAAAATTTGCTCGTGTATTTTCGCTGATCATCGTATGCACTGCACTATGCAACGGAAATACGCGAAGAAATCGAAATGTTGTAATGGACTCTCTGTGGACTCTGTAATTTTCCGTTTGTAATAGTGGGAAGAATTACAAAGTAATGAAGTCGCAGTGGTGGGCAGTGTCCGGATGATGTTCAGCGATAGCCGAATCCGTTCAGAAAGTAAATTGTTAGCGTATCTTGCGACTCCGCGCAGGCTTTAGGAAAATAGCTTTTACCTTTAGGAAATACAACTCTAGTCCATATCACTGTTGGAAGCGGACCTCTTCATCTTCTAACCATTTCCCTACCTTCAGATCCCTCACCCACCACCCGTAACGCTTCCGCAAAATTATTATTACTACTTAATCCGTCCTCTCCCGGCATTGGGGCGGAAGCCCTTGCCTTCCTCCGGTATTAAATTCCACGCTCTAGAATTAAATTTCGGGAACACCGCTCGTGACGCCTCGACCCCTCCCCGCCCCCCACGCTAAGCCGAAAAACGACGGACAATCCAAATTAAATATTAACGAAAATAATTACCAAGCAACAGGAGGAGGAGTCCTGATCCTTTTCGGGCGCGGTCCAGGACAGGCGATACTAAGTCCCGATATAAGCCGATTATAATTTAACAGAGTAAAAGTCACCGGACCTGATAAAGGTTCCGTAGGAAAAGGGACAAATGGAGGCGATGCGATGTTAAAATCTCCAATTTCAGTGAGGGGTTCTTGAATTTTTAATCGCCGTTTAATCGGCGTAGGCTTTGGCATGCGTTCAATGATAATGATTTTTTTATGGGAAAGGAAGCAAGAGAAAACGAATCTGATCTGTCTCACAGGTGATACAGGTATTGTAGCAGGAAGCTGATATTTCAAAATGGCCAATTTATATATCATTAGGAGATAGTGAATACAAACTTGAAGCATATCTAATGGCGTCCTCGCAGCAGCGGAAAACCGGGTTCCTCATGCGGACCATAATATTGTATGGCGTTAGGAAAAGAAGATTTCCTGTTTTAAGTCTGGGCATTAGATTACATGTGGAGGCTGCAATGGACAATATTGTTTGTAGCGCTTGAAATAAAGCAGGACGTCCCGATTGATTACAAAATGTTGACATAAATGATAACGAAGCAATTCTAGACAACATTGCCCAGCGCAACAGAGGAAGAGATGTCCGAAGTTTGCACATTAATGAACACTTTGCTTTGTCGTGTTAGTGAAAGAGGGGATTAACAAGTTCTTATATACACAAAATTCCCTACGAGATGGACTCGACCGCTGGGAATATAACGGATAAAGCTGCATCTACTTTTGAGGATGAAGAAGCTATTGTTTAGTTTTCAATCTAAACAAGACAAGTAATTGTATAATTAAAACAATTAAATTATTAATTAATTAAAACAATAAAAAACAAAATATTACAAGCCATTTATCGCTATCACATTTATAATTTATGCTTAACACGGTCTTTATATCAATAAGCAATAGAACGGCCTCCATTAGAAAGTCAAATCCATCATTTAGTACCCTAGGAACGAAGAGTAGGAAGAGGCCGCCACAAGCAGCAGCAGCAACAAGGTGTTCTTTTTTCTGTTAGGTTATTAATGGTCAGTTGTAAATACAAAATGGGGTCCAAAATCCAACCTTGTGGGATGGCAAGAGGATCAGACTCCTGAACAACTTGTTTAGCCAAAATCGAATGTCAAGTTAATAAGTTTCTCTTACAACTTTCTTCTTCAAAAACAACGAAAACGCGTTTTATTTTCGTTGTTTTTGAAGATGAAGGTTGCAACAATTTGGTTAAATACAGTGCCCGACACTTGATTATTCTCACATAGTGATTGATGTAAGCACATTTTAACAACGTTTACGCTCAACTTTGTCTTAAGATTTCGAATCGCTAATATTTTCGCCATTTATAAAAGTTTCATTGTCATTTCTATTGCGACACTTGATTACTTTCACTATATTTTTTAATTACAGTGAGCTGGGGGAGCCGTAAAATAAATGAAAACTACGTTCAAAAATTGTTTCACAATAGTTGGCAAATTATTACAATACTTGGTTGTCAGTGTGGGTCGTGGAAGAACTTTATGTTTAGAAGAAAGAGGAAAAATCTAAACTCTTCGACAAGAAGGTTACTCGAACCGAGAAATCGCGAGAAAAATTGAACGAAGCACGTGGGTAGTTAACGCTTACCTGAAAAAACATCGAAAACTATGGCAATAATCGGAGAGGTCGCATCGTAATGGCGACAACAGCAAGGGAGCGTCGTGCGATTTTGCGGATGGCGTACTACAACTAAGCAAATTAGGGATAAAGTCGGAAGTCATGCTTCCGTACGAACCATCCAAAGGGTAATAAATAAATGTCCACATTTGAAAAGAAAAAAACTGCGCAAGCAACCCCTCCTGTTGGAGCATCATAAGCAAGCCCGATTAGAATTTGCTCGCAATGATCGTGAGTGGGTAGATGAGTGGAAAACAGTCGCTTTCAGTGATGAAAAAAAGTTTAATTTGGATGAATCTGATGGCTTCCAATATGATTTTCACGATTTGGGGTTGGCAGAACAACTTTTATCACGCCGTCATAGCCGAGGGACTTGAAATTGTGGAAAGAAGATAGACTGCTCAAAAGTACCTGGAGTTGTTCCAGAGACAAATCGCTAATATTGACTTGATGTTTTCCGATGAAGAATTGACATTTCAACATGATAATGCGCCAATTCACACAGCAGGAATAATCTACACATGGATGAACGACAACAACATCGATGTTGTGGAATGGCCTGCCCTTTCCCCTTTTAAACATGAATATTACAGAAAACTTACGGGGCTGGATGATGAGACAAGTTTACAGCGAAGGAAGACAGTTTAACACTAGAGAAGAATTGATGTTAGCCATAAGAACCACTTGGGAAGCAATTCCAGTGAATCTGTTAAATAATTTATTTACTTCGTCGTCTCATCGCATGTTAGCAGTTATTGAGAAACGGGGAGGTCTTACTCACTATTAGAATAAAAGATAGTTGCTTTATTTCTTTTTCTTGTTGTTTTTTTTTTGTGAGAGTAATCAATTGTCGCTTTGGAAATTACCATCAGAGTGAAAAAAAATTCTCGAAAATTGGTTTTTGAAATTGCTAAAGCAAGCTGGTGCCTAGATTTGTAAAAGGGACTTAATTTCACTATTTTTATAGTCACTCTAACTAAAACGTTAGTGTTTCGACGAAATGGCGTCAATTGTGGGATGAGAGTAATCAAGTTTCGGGCACTGTACCTCAAAGAAGAATTTTTTTTCCACTGCTCCTGATCGCTGCTTTCATGGTTAGGAAGATTCTCATAATCTTATCAATCTGTCAATTTCTTACGTCGAAGTTGCTTAATATTGCATGTTTAGAAGAAGAAAAATAGAAGATGAAATACATTCTTCCAATTTACTTTTGGTGCTTTTTCCTCTTGATGCAGGAAGAGAAAATATTGTGTGGAAAATATAACCTTTTGATGTTCTACAGCAACAGTTTTCGATTCTCTTCCCATTTGCGAAATATGAATCGCGAATTTTCACGATTCGAGGTTGGCCGAACGACTTTTATCACGCCGTCATAGCCGAGGGACTTGAAATTCTGGAAGGAAGATAGACTGCTCAAAAGTACCTGGAGTTGCTCCAGAGACAAATCGCTAATATTGACTTGATGTTTTCCGATGAAGAATGGACATTTCAACATGATAATGCGCCAATTCACACAGCAAGAATAACCAACACATGAACGAACGACAACAATATCGATGTTGTGGAATGGCCTATCCTTTCCCCAAACATGAATATTATAGAAAATTTAATGGGCTGGATGATGAGACAAGTTTACAGCGAAAGAAGACAGTTTAACACTAGAGAAGAATTGATGTTAGTCATAAGAACCACTTGGGAAATAATTCCAATGAATCTGTTAAATAATTTATTTACTTCGTCGTCTCATCGCATGTTAGCAGTTATTGAGAAACGAGGAGGTCTTACTCACTATTAGAATAAAAGATAGTTGCTTTATTTCTT
>LR736865.1:9937901-9949800 GCA_902654985.2 Oryctes borbonicus
GAAATTTACGATGAGTCCTAGCTTTATTTCCGCCTCTAATAAAAGATAAAATATTTTTTTTCAGACTTTGTTGTGTTGGCCGAGAAAGAAGGAAAGTCTACATCCGTACTCCCGGAAGTACGTTCTTCGTCTATTCATCATTAAAGAAAACATAGGCACTGTTTACTATACAAACATCGTTAATGATATATAATTTTTAATTCTGCTATGAATAGAAAAATCCTCTTTTAAATAGATTCATTTTGCTCAAACAAGACCAGAAATTAAATACTCCCATATAGCAGCCGAATGAAAATTGTTAACTCTTCCACCGGAAGTTGGCTTTTTAATCCGCTGCCTATTCAATGATATTGGATTAATTTTAATGAGAAATATCGAAACAATCGTCACTATCGAAAACCTCAAAATTTGTCCCAAAATGGATGGGAAGTATAATTCTTCGGGACACTCCCTACATACTATACACATTACAGTCAGTTCCACAACTTTAGGAAAAAAAAAGTCCGCTACAGCTCTTATAATAATGTGTTTTATAACCGCAACATCATCTCCAGCGCCGCATAAAGGAAGAGCTTTCCGCTTAACTGTCTAACTTTTCAAGACTTTCACATTACGAATTCCACATCCTCGCTCGCCCTCGCATGAGACTTTTCGCATTTAAAAGGGATGCACAACACATATGTGCGAAACAACGACATCTCCTCTGCTTTGCCAGGTTCTTCCGCAGTCTACCGTATAGATACCCTGTTCGCGCCGTTTCAACTAAGCTAGCGTTACATATGTATGTACGTTTTATATGGGCATGTAGGAACTTGTCAAAAATGTACTTTTAACTCGGTATGCGCGAAAGAAACCGATAACATTATGCAGTGTATTACCGGCTGTTATTTTCTTTGTTTCAATAATAATAATAGCAACAATAATATTAATAATAATAATAGCGAAGTTAGACCTAATCACCAGGTGTAAAATGCGCGTTTCGCCGTGTTACGGTTCATCAGTGCACATTTGTAGATGAATTGCGACCAGGGATTCCTGACGATAGAGAATACGCTCGTAATAACGCTGATGACGGTGGGTAGGCAGAAACATATCCGTTGATTAGCGTTTTCTCTCCTCACATTTTGCTTCGATTTATGTCTAATGAAAAATCCCTAAAGCTTATTTCTTTTTTTTTTTCTCACAATATAAGTTAATAAATATAGGTATTTATGTAAAAATTTATAAACATAGTTTTGTTGAATAGTTTCCTTTTTTGTTTAACAAAACGAAGTCGACGAACACGATTTATTGAATCCAGCGCATTATTTATTTGGTTGTAAAAAAAATAAATTTATCGAATATGATTGGAAAGCTCGCCATCGCTTTTAATCTCCGCGTACTGCGCCGACAGGTTGATTGATAATCGCCAATACGTTGCATTTTACGCCAAAACATATTTAAATAATTGCCGGTTATAAAGTTCGTCCTCCCGCATGATTAGTTCGATCACGTCTGATCCACGGACGAATTCGATGCACGTTTATCGACCATCGTGACAACACTGCCAACCACGCAGATCCTCCGTGCCCCGTGGAATTTGTATCAACGTTCGTGCGGAATTAATTTTGTAGCGTTTGGGAAAGAAAAAGATACCCTTGTTTTTTGAAATTCGAAGGAATTTCTAGTTAAACGCAATCGGAATAATTTTTGACTGTTGGCGAAATATTAATTCTTCGCAGCACATCAGAAGGTAAAGAGCAATTCAAACGGTGAGTTTTTCGTAGCCAACCGGAGCCAAAGGGAGGTAAAATCGCTTTATTAGCGAACAAGATCGTGGCCACGGTATGGGGGTTGATTAAAAATTCCATGAGTTAGTTTCCGCCCCCATCATATTCGCCAGATTTTGCCCGCAGCGATTATTTCCTACTTCTTGATATGAAAAAATTACCCGGTCGAAAAGGAATTGGTTCTAACTATGCAGAAACAAACGCTTATTTTGAACAGTTGAAGAAAACATATCGACCTCAAAGGGAACTATCTTGAAAGGAATAAAAATGAAATGTTTTTTCTTGCCGTTATCCCTTCGTCTCTTACACGGGGACAACGCTCCATGACTTATGGTTCATACATGCTTCACCACATTTTAGCCTTGTTGCCAAGGACAATGAGAATTTTCCGACTCGTTGGACTGGCAGAGATGAGTCCAGATAGATACTTTTTAGGGCCTCCTCAAAGAAGGGCATTTCCAACAATTGCTCTACCGTGTTTATAACAAATTCGCACACGTTGGTCAAGCAATTCAAATACATCCTGTATACGCTTCATTAAAGCTCTATCCTAGCTTATTCGTCATTCATACAAAAGCTTTCTTAAACGATCGATCCGCCTACAATTACAACACAAATACGCGCATACATGCGACAAACATCGTTAATGATATATGAGTATTGGAGTAACGGCAGGTTCCGTCTCACCGTTTTATGAATCCGTCGCGCTAACAACACACGACAATTACAATGCCAATAACAACAAACGACCGAACATATATCGCGCGTATGCATGTATGTACATAACTCGGGGGTTATTGCCAAAGCCCCCTCTATTATTGATATATGACTAACTGAAGCGTGGCGGTATTGAGAGCTGCGCCATGTTCACGTTGCAGAAATATGAACCCCTACGTATGTCTGTTCGAATACGAGAGGGGATCGTATTTTTAAATTGTACGTACGCATCGCGCCGCACCTGAAACGGTTACGGCTACACTGCCGTTCAGAGAAGTTCGGTCGGTTGGTAAAAAACATGAGAAGGTTACAGAAACAAACGAAACTAAAAACAAAATGCAATTTTATTGTATGTACAGGTAAAAAAGACGAAAATAAATAAATAAAAAGTTATTCTGGCCTAATATAACATACTGAACATTCTTTTTGTTTTTCATCGAAAAAACCTCCTTTGCTGTTAATCACCGCTCGAACTATTCTAGGCATTCTTGCGATAAGTTCTGTTAAAACGGATTGTGGAATGTTAATCCATTCATGTTGCAGAATAATCCGTAAATGTTCTTGTGAAGTTGATCCTCCTGTCCAGTTCATCCCACAACAACTCTGAAGGGTTCAAATCTGGGCTTTATGGGGGCCATGTCATTACTTTCAGGGTGTGCTGTTCTTCTTGCTCCTTTAGATAGTTCGCTACACACTAACGTGGTGTGTTTTGGGTCGTTGTCATGCATGGATGTAAAGTTACGGCCTATTATACGCAATCCTGATGGCACTGCATGATTCTGGAGTATTGCAAAATAATTTTCCTTCCTCATTACACCCTGCACTCTGCATAAATCTCCCGTCCCAGCAAAGGAGAAACATCCCCACACTAACACAGAACTACGCCCTTGCTTCACTCTAGGCACAATGCAGTCCGTGGATCACTTTTCGGTTTTAGATCTTCGGACATAAACTCGTCGATTTTGCCCAAAAACCTCAAACTTTGACACGTCTCTCCAAAGCACGTGTTTCCAATCATCTAACGACCAATCTGGATGAGAACGGGCCCACTGTAGCCGTTTTGCTCTGTTGCCCCGACGTAATAAGGGTTTTCGAATGGCAATGCGGCCATGAAGGTCCGCTTGTTGAAGTCGACGTTTTACCGTACTCGCCGAAACTTGTTCTTCACGGCCGCGATTGACTTCGGCTGCTATTTGTGGCGCTGTTAATTTTCTATTACGTCTGCTTAATAATACAATTGTCAAATCTTCAGCTTTTGTTGTTTTCCTAGATGCTCCGGGACGAACACGATTTTCTATAGTTCCAGTTGTCCGATATCGCTTTATGATGTCATTTTACTGTTGAACTTCTCATATTTATTTTTTCAGCAATTTGTCGCCCCGAATATCCTTCTTCAAACAGCGTAATAATGCGTGAACGTTTTTTTATACTGGTAGGCTTGCCATGTGCCATTTTGAAGTAAATTTTCTTAAAACTTTCGCGCAAAAAACGACAGATGCACACCAACACACGTTTAACAGGAAAATGAAGCAAATTTATATCTTTACGCCCGTGATAAATAAACAAGAATGATACTGCGGTATATTTCCTAAATGTATTGTTCGTTAATAATCCCCAAACGACCCGTTTCGAAAGATCGGTGCTTCCGAGAAATTCTTGGAATAATAATAAAAGGGACTTTATTGTGGTTGTCGCAATATTTCCACTTGACATAATAATTTATGGCTTTAATCCCTTAGAAAAGAGTGTATGCTTAATATTTTTCTAATTTTATGTATTAATAATTATATACAGTGTGATATAATAGATTTTTGTTGTGCAATGGGGTGGGGAGGAGTGTTCAATTGAAGTATAAAAATCTCATAAGGCATGGGCTTCAATGGTGTAAGGATTCCTTGCTGGTTACGTTCTAAAACTGGCCCTTCTGCCTATTGTTATAGTGAGCAAGCCTACAGAAACGTGCGCTTCATTAAATTAGCAGAGACTGGACAGCCTCGTGTTTTATCGACCTCTCGGTTAAACCACGAACAGGAACCCATTCTCATGAGACGAACAAGCACGAGCCTGTCTAGTCTCAGCTAATTATTGAACAGCTTAATAGTGAGTGAAACCTATGAAAATTGCATCAATACAGATCGGGATTGTAGGGTGGATAAGCATCCGATCACGTTCTGTTATTACAGCAGGACGAAAGAAGTACAACGAGAATAATGAAGGAAGACAAGAATTAGTTCTAGCTTGTGCCTTCTACTGCAAGTATCGTCTTTATTCTGATGATACGCAGATTTATTACTATTTCAGTGCGGGGGATTCGCATGAATCTCACATAAATAATGATCTTCAAGTGCTTGTTGAAACATTGCCTGCACATTAATACAAAGAAAGCTTCTATTTTATTTTTTACTAGTACCAAATTACGTAATGTTTCGCCTAATATCAAAGTTATGATCGATGATCTGATTGGTTTGGAGCTTTACTTGCACATAAAACTTATACGTCTTAAGCAACATGTTCCTCATTTACCAAGGCTTGGATATTGTAATTTACAAATTCTGCATGGCCAAATCTCTAGTCTTATCTAGATTCTATCTAATTTTTGTGTGCGTGTCTACTAGATGCAATTGTTTGGACAGCATTGACTAAAGCAGAATTCAGCGCCTGCAGAATTTTTAGGTGGTAAGAGTCGAAAACGAATCGCCCTGTATACACCGCCACATTCACTAACATCTCCGATTCTCGTAGAAATGATAAAAAAATTCGATAACTTCGTCACTTAGATCATCTCATCCACACGTTCTTTGTTTTTCCTCAATAACATGTTCATGGATTAGCTGCTCTGCGTCATTAGCAGCTAGAGCCTTAGCAAAAATTGGCTTCAGTGTATCAAATTGGGCGAATGGACAGCTCTCCAGGTGTATAAAAAAAATATATAAAAATGATATGAATTAACTAACATGAATAAATGAATTTGCGAAGTTAGCAACTAACAAATTTCAAAAAGTTACCATATTACTAACATAGAATTTAAAAATTTAATTTTAATTACGCCAATTTAATCAAATCTCGAACATCGCAAATGCGATTAACGTTTTGCAATTTCCTCCAAAGCAGTTAACAAATTACATTTCATTTATAAAATTTTTAAATTACCAACGGAAAAGCAAACTTATCCGCCGCTTTCTTCGCCGATCTCGCCGCTTCCAAAGCCGCAAGCAAGAACGTTAAAAATTAATCAAGAAAATGTATTTCTAAACGCAGCAAGCGGAGAACCACTATAACAATTACACACTGCGGTGCATCGGCTTCGTTCATTTTTAAGATCTCGTTTCGAAGTTAATCGCTTCACCTGCTCTCCTTAAGGAAAAATGCGATCAATTCTCGTTCTCGTTCCAACTGAATAAAATACGGTTAAGGAGAGTCTATTAGATAAACATTTGTAACTAACCTGGTTGGCTTGTGCTCAAACATTGAGTTTGGTTTCTCATATTTCTCAAAATGTTCCCTTTTTTGGGGAAATAAGCTTTCATTTGAGGCGCCACATTTCATTTAAAATTTTTGGGAGGCCTTCGTGGGAGCGTCATAAATGTGTACCCGTTTCCCATAATTAAAGATTTTATTTTCAAAAGAGCCCGCCGAATATATAGCTTAAATTCTCTTACACCTTTCACTACGTTAAAAGCTCTCATTTCACTACACAGATGACGTAGAAATGGCGTGCGCGTTCTACGACGCCCTTTTGTTTATGAACATTAGCCGTGACGGGGAGTTGTCGGTCGTCATTAGGAGACACGAAAGAATAATATTTGTGCCGAATCTATTAACCTAAAACGCTCGTACGACGAAGAAAGGGTAATTTATAACCCGACTAAGTCGAGTATTTACGTCGATCAAGAGGGAATGGGCATTACCGGCCTTTATTGACGAGGAATTAATGACGTGGCTAATTTTAGAACGTGAATTAACGATTTCTTTTCACTTCGCGTGAAATACGACAAAGCGACATTTTTTCAAAATATTTTCAAATCGTCCTGTTGGAAAATGCCAGAATGTAGTAGGTCGAAGGGCCAAATGCCGGATTTGGGATTTGGCCCTTCGTTTTTCTTCGCTTTTCCTCAGCGCGGAAAACACCCTGACACTCTATGATTTTTGCGAACCAGGAAGGCGAAGAAATGCTGATATTAATTCCTTTCGGAATGGTAATGCCAATCCTAGCACCTTTTCCGCAAATTCAATTCAAAAACATTCAATCTTGCTTCCTCGAGGATGTTTTCTAAAGCTAATCCGAGAGCCTTTCCACTCCCTTTGGAAACGACCCCTTTCACAGTCGTTGATTAGAATATTTTCTACTTCACCTACGCCTTCCTAAGGCGCTCCATGTTCTTCAACCAATTCTTCTCTTCTAATGAAACCCTGTCGACAATAGGTACAACGTGACTCCTCGATGGTGGAGGGACTTGAGGTTCTTCCACCATTCGGTGATATATGCTCGTAACCATATGACGCGGGGATGTTTAAATCTTCTCTGAGTTGTACGTTCCTCAAGAACCATGGAACACCAGCGATCAATCTAATTACCTGGTTCTGCAGATCTTCTGGGATTTTCATGTAACTTGGTTCCATCGTCGACCAGGCCAAGGTTATTTGCTGTCTATCCAAAACTACTCTCACTTATTTCACTGTAGAGCCCCACTCCAAACGCTGATCATTAGATCTTCTAGTGGAGATCTTCTTCCAGTGAACAACAACGCAACGCTGTTGCTCTCATTAATGCCCCACACCCCAGTCAACTCACCATGTCGTCCAGAGCAGATTGGAATCTAATAACAATCAACCTGCCACTTTTGCTAGCGTCGTAGAGGCCGTAGATTGAGTGTTGTGCTTCGTAAATTGCATATCATAGGTGTAAATTAAAAAGAGCTCCGGACCTAGAAGCCAACCCTGCGGAATTCTGTCCATTAAACAAGCATCTACATAAAATGAGACTCGTATCTGCACCAGTACGTAAAGAATGCGACGAGGAGGAAATTCCTCCACTGCGAAGCATACAACAGCATAAGGCACAATGGCTTAGGGGCACGAGAGATGAACCCGGAAAAGCTCTTAAACATAGAGAAGAATGTTCTGGACAAATTAGAAAGAGCTCCGGACCTAGAAGCCATCCCTGCGGAATTCCACAATTAAGGGTCCCCAACTCTTACGTTCAAATATGAAAAAGCCAACCGTATTGACGCTTTCCTGAAGCCAATCAGATTCATTTTGAAAGCGACGCCGCCGTGCCAAACGATATCGAACGCGCTCGTCACGTCCAGGAAAACATACCCGACGGCCTCTTTCCGCTCGAAGGCATCGCGAATTGCATCCGACAACCGGAGCAATTGGAAGTCAGCAGATAACCCTGATCTGAACCCAAACTGTTCATCAAGTAAAGCTTTCAGGTCGACCATTTCTTTTCCCAGCCTCAGGGATTGTGGACCAAAGACTTGGATCGGCCTGACGAAAACGAACGCTGGAATGGTGACAATTACGATACGCTTCCAAACAGATGCGCGATGCACTCTTCAATCTCCTCTATATGCTATCGTTATGGTATTTGGATCTTACTAAATAAAAAAAAAAAAAAACAACAAATCGTAGCATACATAATTTAGTTAAAAAAATTGAATGCGATACAATTTGTTTTTCAGCGATGCTGCAATTTTAACAAGCAACAGTGTATTGCAATCCCCAAATATGCTTTTATCCAACCTTTAAAAGCACAGGTGTTCCACTTAAAACCGACGAGAACGCTAATAAAAAAACCGCACGCGGCGTTGCCCGTTCGTCGTTATTAATGGCGCGGTAGACCGGCAGTTTAAAACGACTCCACTCGTACCTACCGAATGAAATAAATTAGCTTCCGAAAAGCGTGGACAACGCCTAATTCGAGCGGCAGTGGGTACTAAAAGATTTCGCGAGAATGAGAGGGTAAAGGAGCAGAGAGAGGAAGAGACACTAAAATTTCCTCTAATTCTGTCCATGTAAATGCTTATAAAAGTAGATTTACGGGCGAAGCCGTAGGATGGAGGAACTATTATGGACAGGATGAGACCCGGGCGCTTCCTCTTCGGGAGAAATTTCATCGTAAAAGTAATGGAGACTCGTAAGGATCGTCAAAGGGAAATGGGAAAGAATCTCGAAAGACAAATTTGCAAACTGTTGCGGAAGAAGATGGATGTTATGCTACAGGGAAAGGTGCTCAAGCGATTGGAAGCAAACGTATGCTTTAACCGTTTCGCTACTAATGGGTCGTATATGTCCCAACAGGATTTGGTTCCAAAAATGGGGATTATATATTTATGAAGTAACTTGAAATTTTCCAAGTATAAAAGGAATAATATTACGATTGGAAATAATTTACCTGAAAGGCTTTTGCGCTACTTCTTTATTATTAAAATACACAAAAAACTCATATTTAAAAGCCAAATACCCGTTACGTAAAGGAATATCGTGACCAGAACACTGAGGTTCTCTTTTTTTCTAATGTTTACCACAATTGGTAAGTGGTCTCTTGCATTTATCATATTCGAGCATTATTTCGAGCTGTTAACATCGATGATTCTAAGAGGTTGACCAGGAAACTTTATTATGAAGCTTCTTGCAGATGATCCAAGCATTGGCACCAGCAGTCAAAAGCAGTCCATCTTCTATTTGATTTTCATATTCAATTTCATAGAATCTAGTGAGCTGATCCCATGTGAGAGTCGTACAACTGTATTGCTTCTGGACGCTGTACTTTAATTTTTGATCTATCTTTTCCTGTTTGACTTGTACAGCAATTGCTGAGAGCTATGGCGTTGGTGTCCATCCAGAGAAAACCTTTGGTACCATTGTTATTCTGCATGCTTTCGATGTCATTTCTACTTCTTTTTCTTCTATTAAATTTCGGCATATTTTCTCGTGTAAAGGTGCACGTCCCACCTGCTAGAAGTGGCAGCATAATTAGCAAGTTTACCAAAGTGTAGAATCTATCGAAGTAGAAAGACACGTCTAGTTCCCTCACTGCGTTGGATACGAACCTTCAACAATTGGATTTTCTTTTCCGAATATAGGCTAAAGACCTATATAGGTTGCCAAGTCGTAGCGCTCCTAAATTTTCACGCCTCTTTTGGTAGGTTCAATGGACAGATATTGTTCCAAGCTAGATCTTATCTTGAATTTGGCCATAGATTCCTCTATTTCCATCTTGCCTGAGCAATTTCAAGTTTTTTTTTTGAGACAGGATGCTTTATGTTCAATGTAATAACGTTTGTTGGAGCCGTCTGGTCTTTTTAACCTTCTATTTAAATCCATTAGAATAGTACCAGCTTGGTCATCATGCGTGGGTCAACCCGCTCATCTACTTCTTCCCATCCAACTGAACTAGGCGGATTTGGACAAATTTTTGTGTGGGGCAAAGCTGGCTCATCAAGCGGTTTTCTGGTAGGAGCTCCAAAAGAAAAGGCGGAGGAATGGAGCACGAGCAAATTTGATGTTGACTGGTCACTGTCCATTAAACAAGCATCTTTATAAAACGAGACTCGTATCTGAACCAGCACGTAAAGAATGCGACGAGGAGGAAATTCCTCCGCATCTTATAAGCCACTACAAAGCATACAACAGCATAAAGCACAATGGCTCAGGAGCACGAGAGATGAACCCGGAAAAGTTCTTAAACATAGAGAAGAATGTTCTGGACCCTTTCAATGCCACAATAATTCCCACGAAATTAAAAAAATATACGGAGATTACTCGGCTGCAGTGGAGGAAACCGCTAGGGACCAACTTGTTGTAGAGTTCTTTTCATTATTGTTAAGTTGTAGAGTTATCATCTGGTCTATTATTCTTCTCGAGGATTCAGACATTTCACGGTTGGGACATTAAGCAAGCTAGTTTACAATGCGTTAATAACTAAGTAGGACTTCATAAATTAATCAAGCAATGAAAAAGCAGACCGACTAACAAGAAACCGGCAATGGCTTCCCGCTGATCAAAATCGCTCTGGAGATGGCTAGGACAGAGATTGAAAGACGGCAACATCAATGGTATGACAAATATTAAAGAGAAGAACCAACAAGTGTGCGTTTAAAGGGTTTCCTGGTAGGAGCTCCAAAAGAAAATTCGGAGGAATGGAGCACGAGCAAATTGGATATTAACTGGTCCATTAAACAAGCATCTACATAAAACGAGACTCGTGGAGGAAATTCCTCCAGATCTTATAAGCCACTGCGAAGCATACAACAGCATAAGGCACAATGGCTTAGGGGCACGAGAGATGAAAGCTCTTAAACATAGAGAAGAAAATTCTGGACCTTTTCAATGCCACAATAATTCGCACGAAATTAAAAAAATATGCGGAGATTACTCGGCTGCAGTGGAGGAAACCGCTAGGGACCAACTTGTTGTAATAATGATAATAATTAGCAAAGAATAGGTCGGTGGTCCAATGGTAAAAGGGAAGAGTTAGAAGCTGTGCGTTCGAGTCTTGCTAGGATCAAATTTTCTTCCTGGGTCCGATACACCCCCGACTCACCATTCGCAGTTGGTGGATAATTAACTGCGACTCACCCTTAACGACGAGGGGCACCATGGAGCACACTAAAAGGCTCCTGAGGTTACGAAAAACTTCCAAAAGCTAAGAAAACGGTATATTCCGCTTAATGTAGCAACAAATAGAAAATTGGACCTTAACTGTTCCAAATACTAGATTTATATTCATAATAATAAGAATTTCTTCACATAAAGCCATATCTCTACTGATAAATATAACAATAAATCGCGAAAAAGGGAACGCAACATGTCCCCCATAAATCCTTTTTTTTTTATCGCAGCAACATCCAATATATGTATATTGCACCGTATAATATCGTCGTAATTTCAATGTCATATAGGTGTACGCATACACGCACGTTAGCACGTAGATATTAAAATTACGTCGAGCTGGCCGACCTAGTGCTTATCGACGCTTGCCGTCGGCGTTAAGGACGCCGCTTGAAGATACCCGCACGATTCCGCGAATTGTCGTTATCTCGAAGCGAATGAATTTATAATGGCATCGTTATATCGGTTAATGTGTCGGGCCCTTCGAAATTGACGTTTTATTCCGATATTGAACGCGTGAAACCCGACGCAATTCAATCATTACGTTGTTCGGACGGCGTCGATGGTTATTGCTTGGTTGGTTGGTGCGTTGTAAAAAAAAAAAGGAGTCGTTATCAAATATCTACCACGCTCGCATACACGTACTCTGTTATTGCATTGATATTTTACATGCTGCTTGCTGTAAAGGAAGCATCTCGTCGATGTGATAATTTTTTTTTTGTACGAGATGGTGAAAATCATGGAATAGAAATTTTACATGCTGCTTGCTGTAAAGGAAGCATCTCCTCGATGTGATA
>LR736865.1:9949810-10004241 GCA_902654985.2 Oryctes borbonicus
AGGAAGCCTCTCCTCGATGTGATAATTTTTTTTTTATACGAGATGGTAAAAATCATGGAATTGAGGGGAAAATAGGTTTCTTGGCGTATTTAAAGAGTTGCTTATAAATGCGTGTCGAAACAAGTACTTTTCCGGAAGCAAATGCGTGTCGAACAAAAAATCTTCTGAAGAAGCTGACAGGATGGTCAGCGAAACGTCAAGTAAAATTTAAACTACACGACATCACCCGAAAGACATTTCTACAATGGATTACGGTCGTGAAAACCTACACTCAATATAAACACCTATGCTAGTTAGCTGTTACGTAAGCTTCCGCGGTCGTTAATAACGCAATGCTCTCGGTTTCCGCGTTGGAACCACGTTCTTGTCGTAACTTCTGCCGATGTTTCGTCCATACTCTTTTGAGCCATCCTCAGGACTATCACTGCATGCTGACTGCGGAGGAGTTTATATAAGGCACATTCCGGATCAACGGAGAGGAAGAGTTATGGATCAATAATCCATGGTGCTTGCTAGGAGGGTAGCCATTGTCGCGATTTGATGTTTGAAGATCTCTGTAAATTCGCGGATGATCTGATTATCTAACTTGGCCGAAGCTTATCTTTTTTTTTTACCTATTTCCAGTTTCATGACAAATGCTGCGAGCAAGTCTCAAGGGCAACTCTTCTCTCTCCACAATATTTTTATTGGGGACGTTCGAACAGCAAACCCTATTAACCTCACAACCTTAGGCCAAAGCGTCAATATTGATACGTTAATGACATCTTTGCCATCTAGCCTTATGGACACGAATCTTCCTTTCTTAGATGTTCTCATACACCGGCGTCCTGGCGGTGCGCTTGGACATTCCATTTACCAAAAACCCACGCACACGGAGGATATCTCAGTGGCGTCTCACGCCACCATCCAACCCAGAAACGTGGAATTCTTATCCAAAGGATCTGAACCCAATTCACTTCCTCAAGAATCGGAACACATCATTGAAACTTTGATCCATAATAACTATTCTGGGAAAGATTAACCCTTCTCCACAGCAACTCCCTTGTCTCATGCTAATGAAGGGTAGCCATTTTCCCGATTTTTTTTTACATCATACGTAACTCATTAAATCTCCTAACAACCCCCACGATTCATAGATTCATAACTTTCCCGCTCTATTGGCATAAAGCCCTATCTAAACCCTTTCGGAACAAACAGTTCCCAGTCAGTGTGCAGTAATAGCCTTGAAGATTTCCTATAATACTGCAGAAACGTTAGCAGAACCTACCACAACGACGCAGTTCCAGCCCGAAAACTATGACTACAACGCGCTGGTAGGTTTAAGTTAAGTTCGAATCAATTCTGCAAATATTTTTTCCATTCCTGAAGATGGTATCTACAAAACGTGGCACCTAAAGGCTTCAGCAGCTCCTTTAGATGATAAAAATCGCTGCCCGCGCATTTTTTTGTTTGACATTCGGGAACAAAAAGGAGTCGGTTAGCGATAAATCGGGTGAATACGGGCAATGACACGTTAATTCGATGTTCTTCTCCTTCAATTAATCAATTGTTTGACGTGCTGTGTGAGGACTAGCGTTGTCATGATGAAGGATGATGCCACGTTGCTCTTCCTGATTTCATCAATGATTTCTGGCAAATAAATTGTTGCTTTTAACACCAATGAAGAGATCCGTGAGGCGGTTTTAGAGCACTTTGAGGACAAATAGCTATCGATATCGAAGTGGTAGTTAAACAATTCAAAAAAAAATAATTTTCTAATTAACGGCTAATTTTCAGTAAGTTCAGGATTTTCTTTATTGAATCATTAATTTAATTTATTTGCAAATTTATGATGGCATCTTTTAATTGAAGCATTGTTTATGCAAACGCTTTAAAAATATTTTCATATCTTCATTAAGACCAACGTACAGGCTGAATAGCAAAATCCTTTCCTTTGAGATATCTCCATAATCGGAGATTTCCATCACTTTCACTCATATCACCAGACAATATTAAGAAAATGAAATTAACATTGCCAAAACATTAACAAGTACAATAACACGATTTGATGCAAATTACAAAGAAAATAAAGTACTCAAAATGGAAGCAATCTTACCTGTTTAATCCATTCTTCTTCTCTTCCTGCTTTTGTGTGAAACGGAACGCGTGTCTAAGATTACCAGAAGATGTTACTTATCAGCCACAGGATTTATAAAAAAATCAATTTTTCCATATAAAACATCAGTCTCTCGAAATCTGATCCCCGATTATCTTCCAGTTGCAACCTGTTCACGGCCGATCGAACTTGTTCAGTTAAAGCGATGGTGGTCGGTTTAAAGTTCTGTTCTTTTTCTTTGTTATTAAGTTATTAATGAATTTAAGCGGGAAGCGTGGAGATGTTTAACGGAAATCTACGTCTACTTCCTAAGTAGACGTCTACTCCGGGTTCCGATTTTAATGGATTACTTCCAAATGTGTTTCCGGGAGATCGTTTTACGTTAATGGTCGATAATCACCTTCCTGTCTTTCGTCTATTCGAAATCAAATAGGCGTGGAAAAAAATAATTTGCGAATTTGAAGCGCGATTATTTTTTTTTAATTTCTTTTGTTCTCGATCGTTTTTTTTTCTGTATTAATTTTTTGTTATTATTACGGATGATTTACATTCGTTTCGTTCTATTTACTTGCGTATTTTTTAAATAGAGCGCAAACAACGCGCAGATCGACGCAAAACGGTAAAATTTCGGATTTTCGCAAACCCGCCGACGGCCCGGACCAGGCAAGACTCCGGCGTAACAAGTAGGTCCGTCGGTCCGGGATAGGATGCGCGCGCACGTCGGTTTGGTTCTCCCCGCTCAACATCGAACGCGGCGCCCAGCGGCACACGACACTTGTTGTACCTCCTTCGCAGCCTTCGGGTTCCCCCTCGCTTCCTCCCATCTAGGCCCCCAGGTACCCCTTTTTATTCCCCCCCTACCATCTACGGTGTATATGTGATGGTTACCTCTAATACTACATCCCAATTTTCTACCTTTCTCTTCATACTCGTGTCTCTCTCTTCGATTCGCGGATTCTGTTTGTATGACTACAGCGAGGTGTATGTACAGTATAGGAATATATGTATGTACGTTTATATACGTACGTATAACATATACATATGTACGCTGGTGCTTTTTACGTTGAGATCGGAGTGTTGTACTTATGGGGGTAGCGCTAAACTTTGCCAGATTTCCAACAGATGGATTAGGAATTTTTTGAAAAAAACCAGGATTTAAATTATCGCAATTTATAAGTATGGTGAAATGATTTAATTCAAATTCCTTCAATTAATTATATCCACGGTTGAGACACATCGTCACATTTCAACAATAAAAATTGTTGAAAAGAAGTACTTATAACAACAATATCTACGAAGGGTCTACTAAAGAAAGAGCTCAAACACTGTAGAATGAAGAACAGAAGAATTTTCTTAACCGTTGTAAAGAAAATTAGCTTTACATACATCAAAGTTCTTGATTAGCAACGTTATTTTGAATTATTTAATCTGAGACTACAAGAACTGGGCAATAATTAACTCTTTTTATTGGTATCGGTACACTCCGCCCCTCACAAGTTTAATTAATTAATCTAAGACAGAGGATACGTCGATCCTCATTGTCAACCTTAGACCGAATGATGTAAGAAAAAACTCTAATTCCAACATGTTATCCCTTTGTTTCACTTAGTTGAAAAACATCGCTCCCTCTTGTCACCCTACCCTGAATAATCCCTAATTCAGCTGATCAAATGACTGATAGCCTTTTCGTTGTTCTAAGTTTCTGTTTAAATTGCATTCAATAAAAACCTAGTTTTAAACGAAAAAAAAAAATATCAAAAATCTTCTAGTTCCTCTTATCATCTCTGTACACTGCCGTTCAGAGAAGTTCGGTCGGTTGGTAAAAAACATGAAAAGGTTACAGAAACAAACGAAACTAAAAACAAAATGCAATTTTATTGTATGTACTGGTAAAAAAGACAAAAATAAATAAATAAAAAGTTATTCTGGCCTAATATAACATGCTGAACATTATTTTTTTTTTTCATCGAAAAAACCTCCTTTGCTGTTAATCACCGCTCGAACTATTCTAGGCATTCTTTCGATAAGTTTTGTTAAAACGGATTGTGAAATATTAATCCACTCACGTTGCAGAATATTCCGTAAATGTTCTTGTGAAGTTGGGCATATTTTTCGGATCCTCCTGTCCAGTTCATCCCACAACAACTCTATCGGGTTCAAATCTGGGCTTTGTGGGGGCCATGTCATTACTTTCAGGGTGTGCTGTTCTTCTTGCTCCTTTAGATAGTTCTTACACACTAACGCGGTGTGTTTTGCGGCGTTGTCATGCGTGAATGTAAAGTTACGGCCTATTATACGCAATCCTGATGGCACTGCATGATTCTGCAGTATTGCGAAATAATTTTTCTTCCTCATTACACCCTGCACTCTGCATAAATCTCCCGTCCCAGCAAAGGAGAAACATCCCCACACTAATACAGAACTATGCCCTTGCTTCACTGTTGGCACAACGCAGTCCGGGATCACTTTTCGGTTTTAGATCTTCGGACATAAACTCGTCGATTTTGCCCAAAAACCTCAAACTTTGACTCGTCACTCCAAACCACGTGTTTCCAATCATCTAACGACCGATCTAGATGAGAACGGGCCCACTGTAGCCGTTTTGCTCTGTTGCCCCGACGTAATAAGGGTTTTCGAATGGCAATGCGTCCATGAAGGTCCGCTTGTTGAAGTCGACGTTTTACCGTACTCGCCGAAACTTGTTCTTCACGGCCGCGATTGACTTCGGCTGCTATTTGTGGCGCTGTTAATTTTCTAATGCGTTTGCTTAATAATACAATCCTCAAATCTTCACCTTTTGTCGTTTTCCTAGATGCTCCGGGACGAACACGATTTTCTATAGTTCCAGTTGTCCGATATCGCTTTATGATGTCATTTACTGTTGAACTTCTCATATTTATTTTTTCAGCAATTTGTCACCCGGAATATCCTTCTTCGAACAGCGTAATAATGCGTGTACGTTTTTCTACACTGGTAGGCTTGCCACGCGCCATTTTGAAGTAAATTTTCTTAAAATTTTCGCGCAAAAACGACAGATGCACACCAACGCACGTTTAACAGTAAAATGAAGCAAATTTATATCTTTACGCCTGTGATAAATAAACAAGAGTGATGCTGCGGTATATTTCCTAAATGTATTGTTCGTTAATAATCCCCAAACGACCCGTTTCAAACGATCGCTACTTCCGAGAAATTCTTGGAATGATAATAAAAGGGACTTTATTGTGGTTGTCGCAATATTTCCACTTTACATAATAATTTATGGCTTTAATCCCTTGGAAAAGAGTGTACGCTTAATATTTTTCTAATTTTATGTATTAATAATTGTATACAGTGTGATATAATAGATTTTTATTGTATGACCGAACTTCGCTGAGCGGCAGTGTACATCTCACGATCGCATTTTCTCTGGCCATTGCTTTTAATAGCGCACCAATTTCAATAAACAGTAATGTATAGATTTTGTACAGATATGACGGCATTCTGATATCTCGCATACCTGCGCGAGACCCGCTAACATTAATAACCGCTAAGCAGACACGTTAATACGTAATAATACGCCTACGCATACAAGTTAAATTTAATATAGTTTAGTCGCTGCGCTAGAAATTACACGGACGACTGGATTCGATAGGATCTACGCAAATTGCTGGAATTAATAATCTTCGTACCTGGATCTCCGTCTGCCTCCGCGCTGTTTAAATCGATATAAAAAAAAGGGTTATTATTACATTAGGATGGACGAATTAACGCTTTCAACGGATCAAAACTGATAGACATTGTTTTTTTATTTATTTATTTATCAGGACTGTGGCATCGATACACTCCGCATCACACAAGTTTAATTAATTAATCCGGAACAGCTGCTTCGAAGATTCGGCCTTACGGTTTATGGTAAAGATCCATGAATTCCCAAAATGAGCAGTTATCAAAACAAATCAGAAAAAAATTGAAAATAGTCAGATTAAAAGTGATTTACAAACTATTCGCAGCAATTACATCGGAGTAGTGCAAGCAATGGAAAAATTCCAAAATTCTTCGCTGTCGTTAGAAGAATCACTGCAAATTGTGAAAGATGTACACGCACAGCTTTGTTCGGTAGAAGAAAAGTAAAAAAATGCTATTCAATTGAAGCGGTCCACTAGTTAAAAAAACATTAGTAAAAATTAGTTTTTTACAAAAAGAAAACAATGAATGTTCACTACGTAAAAATGAATCCCACAATTTGTGGGAAGAACCCACAAACCCACAAAAATTAGCAACGTTAACAAACCTTTTCCTAGACGATAACGCCCAAAATGAACCTCTAATTTGTCAATACAACTGGTACAAAAGTGTAACTGGGTAATTGGTATGTTCCCTGATAAATCCCTAATATGCAAATTGGTGCGCAGATACTTGTTGGAAAATTGCGTTTCCGGTATTTTCGATCACTGGTTTTCGAGCGTACGATATGAATGTAAATGCGATATTGCATTTACAATGCGAAGTATGATATTTCTTTCTCCACAAACCATGTTTACCCAATAAAGTCTGCATTTCTCATTTAATCCTTCATTAACCCAATTATATAAAAATTAGAGGCTTATGTACTAGTTATAGGGGTACTTGAGTGTAGGCTTTCACGATCGTAATCCATAATAGAAATGCCTTTCGGGTGATGTCGCGTAGTTAAAATTTAGTCTTTAGAAATCTTCTGAAGAAGCTGACAGGATGATCAGCGAAACGTCAAGGAAAATTTTAATTACGCGAAATCACCCGAAAGACGTTTCTACTTCAGTTGTAGGCGTGTTCTTATATATAAGTGCAGTTAGGAAGGAGAAATAAACGTGAATGGAAAGATCCGATGATGAAGATTTGCGACTTTAGCTTGATATTTGTAAAATGTAAAGTAAGGCCGAAAAGATATAATCAAGATAACTCGGAGGCATCAATGTTGCCATTAACGAGATTATACAAATATTGGTTATCTGCTCTGTTACAACGTAAGTCTAAAGAATTAACATTCTAAGAGATAAATAAAGCTACATAATTATGAAGTTTCCTTTGGTTCGATCGTACAGAAGGATCTCGCAATACGCATTTTTCTTAATGTGGGGCTGATTTGTGGAGATGTCCTCATCAAACGAGAATTTCGAGACCTTTAGCGATGACTGCGGCAAAATTGTCATTTGATAAGTGTGGTGCATCGGACGAACTTTGCATGTATAGCTTACAATGCGAGCGTAACTTATAGGGTGGGGCGGCTAGTATAAATACAGCACCACTTCGGCGAACCGATTCACTTCTTAAATAAGACCCCTGCTACCCGGATAGCACCCGCTTCGTTTTAGCGCGTCGCTATGCGTTGTCGTAAAGTCGTAGGAAAATTGAAAAATAGGCAAGCCGACAGTTCAAGTGAGAGTGATCCGGGCATCGACCAGTGGCGGGGTAACAAAGAGACGGAAATGCAAATACGGTGTTTATCTGAATTTTGGCTTTACTTGGGTACTTGGGTAGAAATAAGCAATGAAGAGAGATCGCAATAAGTGCTTTGTTTACGAGTTCTAGCGGCCGAGCGTGCGCCTCCACGTAAGCTAAAGCACCAATAAGATAACTGCAATATTATAATTAGAAATATTTTGTTTTGTGGAATTAATTTTCACCTGATTCTGCTAGGCGGGATAGCGCCCGCTTTGTTTTAGCGCGTCGCTCTGCGTTGTCGTAAAGTCGTAGGAAAATTGAAAAATAGGCAAGCCGACAGTTCAAGTGAGAGTGATCCGGGCATCGACCAGTGGCGGGGTAACAAAGAAACGGAAATGCAAATACGGTGTTTATTTGAATTTTGGCTTTACTTGGGTACTTGGGTAGAAATAAGCAATGAAGAGAGATCGCAATAAGTGCTTTGTTTAGGAGTTCTAGCGGCCGAGCGTGCGCCTCCACGTAAGCTAAAGCGCCAATAAGATAACTGCAATATTATAATTAGAAATATTTTGTTTTGTGAAATTAATTTTCATTCATTTCTATCCCTTTTTAAACCGATAAGCTTACCTTAGACCTCCCACTATCGAACACTCTCGTCAAATAGAAATAATTTTTCCTCGAATCCGGTCGATCCTCTAGCGTGAAATATTTTGTTTTGTGAAATAAATTTTCATCCATTTCTATCCTTTTTTAAACCGATAAGCTTATCTTTGACCTCCCACCATCGAACACTCAAATAGAAATAATTTTTCCTCGAATCCGGTCGATCCTCTAGCGTAAAAGGATATCCTCCTATCTTGCTAAATTTATTAGCGTAATCGCAATGAAAACCCTAGCGAGTGTACGTAATTTGTAGCCACCTCTTCTTATAAATGCTCAGCATTATCCTTGTCCATCGCCGAGACAAATTTCGACGCGTTCGCCTTGTCAAAGATAAAATGGCGACCGGTCGAAGTGCGGTCCGAAAGTAATGACTTGGAAGGACCTTATCGGAGAATTTATTGAGATGAAAATCCGTGGATGTGACCGGATCCACGAAGTCAGGGTTGTTTCCGTGATGAGAAAGCTGTAATTTTATACAAATTTGTTCTAATAAACGCTGTTAGGCCACGCCTTCGGGGAATAATAATAATAAATACTGTAAGTAAATAAGTAAGTAACAATTTGTGAGAGGAGCGTGGCGATAAGCCCGGCGGTTTCGTTACTTTCGTTGCAGAAGTTTTTAGTGTATATTTTTATAAATATTTGTTTCGGAACGTTGAAATTTTGCCAGAAAATGTTTAAAGAGTGGAAAGCAGCCGCAAGAGCTTCGCAGAAATCGCAATAAGAATTTTCATTCGAGACGCCAGGATTGGTCCGTAAATTGAGATTTTTTTGGACATTTTTTCGCAGAAACTTTTCAAAATAGAGTCCATTGGATTCGAATTATTCACTATTCTCTTTTCCGTAATTCACCATCCCTCCAAATGAGAATTTAATTACACATCTATGCCGAATCCAAAATTAATCGCACAGCTGGTTAGTTGCAAACAAAGCATAGAGACATACGTATTATTCTTCGCGCGTAAACTTTAGCTCAAATGCCAGCGGGCCGAGCAGCCATCGTCCTATCCGTTTACGTATTATTCCTGCAGTTGTAGTTTAATAAATGGTTCGCCTTATCTGTTCACCGCCGTGCGCGGAACAACCTGAACGAAACGAAAGCAACGTAACGTCCAGATACGAGTACACTGGAACGTTCAAATACGTGCGCATGAACGCGAACACTAGGGCAAAAGGTCTGGCAATAATGCACAAAACGACTACGCTGATGACATAGGCATTTTGGGCGAGTGCAATGGGAATATGGGTTTCATATATCGCTTATGAGATGTTAGCGTGGTAGGTAAAGCGTAAATTTTTAATTTGTTTCTTCTACCTACTTTTCCCCCGTTTTCCTTGGATAAAAAAAAAGAAGAAGGAATAAGGAATAATAATAAAGGAAGTCTTCCTTCCATTCTTAATTACGTTTAATTCTCTTCCCATTAATTAACGTATTAAATTAGGAAAAAATTTTTACTTTGTAAATAATGATGTAAATAATTTAAATATATAAAATAACAAATAAAAAAAACAATAGCAAAAAAAAAAAAACATGCTAAGATAGCTTAGCTGCCTCATGGTATTGATGGAAGAATAGTTCACGGCAAACGCAATAAAAGGAGAGAAAAAAAAATACAAAAAACACACAGACATGTTTCTCATGTTCTTATTATTATTATTATTATTTTTATTATTTTTTATTATTTATTTATTATTTTTTTGGTTCTTGTTTCTAGGCATTTTCTGATGGTTTCAAGGTACATGTAATACGTCACATGTCTAGTCTATAAAAGATCTACAATCTATAATTACATCTCGTGTTTCCTGGTAATCCCGCTGCGTGATCCTTCCTCTTCCTCTTCCAACATCCTAAGAAGTCCTCCTGGATATCTGCTAGAAGCTCTAGCTTCCAAGAAGCGCGTATTGCAACATGCTTCTCCTGATTCCTACTAAACATCTTCCCCGGCTCTCTCCTAGTTACCGTCACTCCTAATGCTGGATTGACCCTCCTCTCCATCTCTAGTCGCTTCTCTCCTTTGAGGAATGTTCCCAACCTGGTCCGTAATATTGGGTCTCCCAAAATTCCTGCGATCAATTCCGCTGGTAACTCGATTAATCCTGGCAAAATCTCAAACACTTGTTTCTACTTCAATTGTCTAAAAGGAACTAATTTCTTTGCCCAAAATTTGGGGTATTTATATTAGCCGGAAGTCGATGAGGTGTAACCGTTCAGGTTCGCTGATGTGTAAAATTTCTGCTCGAGTGATTGCTGCGTGTAGCTTATTCTGTTAAGAAATTGACATGTTTATACAGCTCTCCAGAGCAATATAGTTCAGTCTGAGTCTGGTGTTCGACTGATGTTGACGTGTTTTCGACTGTTCTTGGAACCATGGAAGACGCGGTTAAATCTCAAAGAGCAATGATTTTTTTTGGTGGAAAAAGGGTGTTAAACTTCAGAAATCATTCAACCTCTGCAAAACGTGTATTATGTTTAAATTAAATAAAACATTAGAACTTCAAATCAGAAATAAAATGTACGAAAATAATACTTCCAATAACCATCTCGTAGAACTTTACATCAAAAGCATAGCTTACGGATCGAACTTTGTAGCTCTTTATTGAACCACCGAAAAGAACTTTCGAAGTTCCTTAAAACATGTTTCGTATTGAATGACGTACAAAAAGCGCTCTGTCCGACCGAGGAAGCGGCATCAGCTTGTTGCATTCGACTTCCCTTGCTCGGTTCCGATAAGCGTGAGACGTGGAAGGATGTGCACAATGGTTAGCCAAGCGTATGGCAATAGAAGACGAACGTGGTCTGACTCCAGCTCGAACACATCCGTTTCAAACGCAGAACCGGAGAGCTTCAAGCTAGAAGTACGAAATCCTGACATCGGCGGGCTGTAAATGTCTTTCTGCACAGATGCATTGAACGAGATATACGGGATGATGTTCCTACGACGAATTTTGATAGAAATTGTCAACGATAATCGTATCGTGCGGCGTATACAATATGATACGACGTCGCTGCAATGCCATAGATAGGGATAGGGATAGGGCGATTGTGCGAATTAAGCCGATAGGAATTAATTTATGGATTGTTTTACCGCGGTGGATCGCTTCGCATGTTCTTTTCATCTTCTGGATTTTATAAAATGTTCTATGCTTAGGATTTCTTCGTTTCCTTGTACCTAATTCTCTACCACTTCAGCTTAGTCCTTAGTCCTTTTGGTCTTCCTATCGCTAGCCTTCATTCGGTCACTTTTCTCATTATAGCAGATCTTTCTTTTCCATGTTTTCGCTCATACCGCCTCAGTCTGTGTGCTTTAATTAATTTTACTGCAGCTTCTCCTTTCATTTTCTTCACAATTTCGTGGTTCGTAAAGTTTCCGTCTTGGCCATCTTCTGTTTTTACTGCTTCCAATGATTCGTCACGCGATTTCCCTCTCAAAAATCCAGTTAAAACAGTTTTCATCCTTTAAAAATGTTGAATACCTTCAGTAGGCTCCGTTGCCATTTCTAATTCTTTCTTCTGCTTCCTTTCGTCAACGATTTTTCTCTTTTATCACAACTACTAACGATAAATTTTTGGTATTTACTTAGTATTTTTCTATATTTTGTAACGGGACGCCCTTGTCTAGTACTATTGTTAATTTATATGTGATTTGTTGTGCGGCTCGTGATTGGTACGAGAACGACGATATTTTGAGGGGAAAGGCACGAAATGAGAGTGATATTATTTCCAGCATCGAAGTCTTCCTTTGGCGATCAAGGCGAACGGACGTGTGACCAGCGTCCCAAGAAAATGGCTGTTATAAACCCCAATTGGCGAGAAAAGTAATTATCGCTTTTATCCTCATAAGAGAATGAATATATTAAATAATATTAAAAAATATTTAATATAAATTTTAAAAATATTAAGAATATATTAAAGTATTATCGTGGCCAAGGAAGCCACGAAGGTAAAGCGATAAAATAAGTTAGGTGACATTGCGCCGTGGTACGACGCCTATAAGTTGCTGGCGATGATGTTTTCTTACAATTTCATCTGGAAATTAACAAATACTTTGTTTATTTCCAAGTCTCTCTTCCTTCCTGTCGTCGCTAAATCCGCTACAATTTTTTCTAAAGTCTGTCGATTTTTTGCAACAATACCAAATCACCAGCGTGGCTCATGCTTTACGCTATCGTTTTTCCCAGTTCCATTTCCCGAACTCCTCCTTCTTTTGCTATATTAAATCAAGTTGTCGACAATGCATTGCCCTGTCTCGCTCCTTTTTCCATTTTTATTTCCTCCGTTCGGCCTTCGTAGGTTTCTATTTTTCTTTTGCGTTTTTCACGTTCATTTGTGTAAGTTTTACCAATTTGGGAGGCAATTTCATTTCACCCATATCCTCTTCCATATTCGTAGCATTTCCCCGCTGATTGACCGACATTATACGTATGCCGTCGATAGTCGATATCTCGATCTAAAACCTTGGGTGCTGCATTTAATAGCGTTGTTGCGTGTCCTTCTTTCCAGATAGAAATTATCAGTTCGCTATTTCGCCCTTCTGGCATGCATTCTTGAATCCATATTTCTTTAACGATCTCATAGATGTTTTTCAACAAACTTTCCCCTCCATTTTTAGTTGGTTCACTTGGAATTTCGTCAGGACCTACCGCTTCTTTCACGCTTCACTTTCTTCGCTACTTCCATGTATTTTCCATATGTTGGTAGTTGGATTTCCGTGTTTTCTAGTCCATTAAAAGTGAAAGCAATCTCGTATTTCCTAGTAATCCTGCTGCGTGATCCTTGCTCTTCCTCTTCCGACGTCCCAAGAAATCCTTCTGGATATCTGCTAGACCTTCTAGCCTCGTAGAAGGGCGTACAGCAATACGCTTCTCCTGGTTCCCAATAAACATCTTCCCTGGTTCTCTTCTAGTTACCGTCATTCCTAATGCTGGATATAGAGGAGGGCCATCTCCATCTCTAGTCGCTTCTCTCCTTTCAGGAATGTTCTGGACCTGCGCCGTAGTATATTGGGTCTCCCAAAGCAATCTCTTTGCAGCTCCCGTAGGTCTTCGCCACGTTCAACAGTAAGTATAAATGTGCATATAACACATATATAAAGTAAAAATGTTCCCCTCCATCTTTAATTAGTTCACTTGGAATGTCTTCTGGACCTCCCGCTTCTACCGCGCTTCACTTTCTTCGCTACTTCTATGTATTCTCCATATGTTGGCAGTTCGATTTCCGTGTTTTCATTTCCTCTTTGTTTTTCGCTTTTTTCTTTTTTCTTTTTTCTTTTATTCTCGTATCATTTCTGAATTTGTTTGTGAAGTGTATTTCACATTTATTTCTATTCCTACATTTGGAAGTTGTACTTTTGAGCTTATTCTGCAATTGTATACTTTGAAATAATCTTCCTTCATTATTCCAATTTTCTTCCATGTCTTCAATTATTTGCATAATGTTTCTTCCTTTCCATATACATTGCGCTAAATCGCCTCTTTCTACTATGCTTAACCAACGGTCTCGGGCTAGTTTCTTATCTTTGTAAAATTTTCACTTTCCATCGTACCATTCTTTTTTTTTTTGCTTTCTATTCTTCTGTGTCCCATCGTTTTGTTAGGTTCTTCTAGTTTGAAGAACAATCCCGCTAATCGTTGGCTTCGGTGTATCTTTCTTGCGAAGAAGGAGGATCACTTGCTTTCGTTTAAATGTAAAAAAATAGTTGCCACTGCCTCGTTATAGAAGCAGAAAAATTATAAACCACGGCTAGTGCGGGTCTGAGTCGTGGCAGTTCGTAACGCTCATCCTCCGTCGAAGTTTAGATACTCTGTTGAAAGCATGTAATGTGCGTTACGGTTACTTTCTCGGCGCTGAATCTTCGTTTAATGCTTGTTTCTATCCAGCTTCCGTCTTACGTTGTGATTTCTAACATAAGCGCTTGCCCAAGTTGCAATTATTTGATTTAATGCAATTTTACGTAGATTTTTGCTTTATACACGGAGATCTTGTTGCAGTTACGTATATTAAATTAATTTAAATATATTTTTGTGATAAATTAATATAAATACAATATATGAAGAATGATCTTTTGTGTATTTTCCCGTTTTCCTTCTAGACTCAATTTTTTGCCGCAGGAAGTTCTTTCACTCTAAGTATGATTTGGTTACTTGAACTAAATGAAAACTTGTGCGTAGAGAGAAACATTTTCCAAACAATAGCCTTCTCTTATCCGCCTTTAAAAAAAAAATCAACACAAACAGTTGTTGGACGAAAAATTTTTTTTTTTTTTGTGAACGGATTTCGGCTATTACTCAGCGAACAAATTGGCATGTTTGTGGAGACAAATGGCGACCGCCTCCGGATGCATTAATCTTAGTTGTGACACATCCTTAATCGTACAAGAGGGGGCCGTAATTAATCTGCCGGCCCGCGAAAGACGTTAAACTTAGAAATTTAAAGTAGACCGCAGGGAATAATGCACGAATATAATTAATGTCTTTTCCGGGTAATCATTTTCTAGTCGACGTCGACTGGGCAAAAGTCGAAATCAGCTCGTATCTACTGCTTAAGCCATTATAATATAAAGCTTCCATAAACAGACAATTTGTTTTGAAGATAATAAATCACAGCTTTTTTTAGACCTGCCAATCGAAAAATACTTCCTATTTTGACATATACAATGCGAACCAAGAAACATACAACATACACTATATTCTTAAAGTCAATGCCATTGTGAAATGTACTATAATCGTCAAAAATTTTAACAGTATATCAGCTCCTGCAGATTTATTTAAGTAAAAAGTTTATTCTTACATTTTACACCAAAACTCCTCAATACTGCGAAACTTTTTACCGTCATACGTAAAAGTTTTAATTTTCTACCGTCAAATTTAAATGGAATATGGACCTCAAAAATCTCCAATCGGATGCACACCTATCCGTCCCCCTTCGATCGCAGACGTTTAAACCTCTCTTTCAGCCTCGTTCTCCTCGCCTTTCAACCGGCACTCACTAAAAGCTTTTTTATCTGTTTTCCCTTTAAAGCACTTCGTCTTCGAGGCCTGTCTTTAAAACAGAACGCCGTCGAGTACGCCCAAAAAAAAAAAAAACGAGGCGAACGGAAAATGGGAGAGGGGGGAGGGGCATCGACCGAAAACAACGCCGACGACATCGTAAGGTGTATTATCATCATGAATCATAAAAATCATCTCTTCGCGATTTGCAACATACGGAACTGCACGCGGCTTAAATGGAGGCCCTTCTTCCGGTTGACGCCATTCTTTGGATTGACTTTTGGTCTCAGGAGCGAAAACGCGTCTGTATCAGTCGAACTGACTCAGACTGAACTATATTGCTCTGGTTAGCTGCATAAACATGATAAGATTTGTCTCTGGATCGCGATCAACTGCTTTCCGCTCAGTTAGTTTCGCCTCTGGCGTGGTTTACACGTTGAATTAACTGTTGCCTACCACTCTCCTGAAGAAGCTCCATATGTTTGTGGACGAAACGTCAAGTTTTCTTTCAACCAAAAACAACATGACCCGGAACACATTTAGTTTTAACTAACTCTGGCTGTGGAAACCTACGTTTTCATGCTCTATAAATTCGAAAATTAAGAAGACCTGAATGGAAAAAGTTTTGGAAGATGGTCTTCTCAATAGCATTGTACTTTCGCTTCATTCATTTAAATAAAAATAAAAAAAACTATCGTTTCCATTTAAACAAAGGCCTTTAATATTATATGTTCTTTAGGGATCACCCTGTGTGTTATGTATTAAAGAAAAAAACTTAACAAACCTGAGCATTTATGTGATTTCTAATTACATTTATTCCAGACTTTAACGGTTCAGTTAATATAATTTTATTTTGTGCAGAAACACTCACTAAGTCCACACGCTGTATATTAATTTATCTTCTTACGTAATAAGGCTTTGGTAGAAATCATGTGCTGATGTTTACGCAGAGAAAAAAAGTATATATTTAAAACAACAATATACCGAGTGTTCGTCTAAGGACGAATAGCGCCTCTATCTCAGCAATAGTAAGTTCTACAACGTAAAAGTAACCAAGAGCTTTTCATTAAAAATAGCTTTAATGTTAGGAATTGACCGCTAGAGGGCGCACTATTGTCAGTACTTGGCCCATGTGGTGTTGCATAGATTTACCTTAATACTTAATGACGAATTCTTTCAAATAAAATCAAGACTCTTAAGAACTTGGATTCGTTTTAAAGAGAAATTTGCGAAGATTAAAAAACGTTAATTTAATTTGAGCCTCTAACCCCAAGCGCCAAAGGGCGCTGTCTGAAGGTAACTTTTCTTTATTCTTAAATTCTTTAAATGGTACATTCAGTGCGAGTTATTACTTAGTCTTATCCTCATTCTAATAGAACGAAATATGGCTGCCCTTTCCACCCGCCGAAGAATAAATGACTGCATTTATAGCAATGGCAGACAGTGTAAAATATTTAAGCCATTAGAGTAGTTTCTGCGTTTCTCCATTCTCGTTATCCTTCCATTTAAAAATTAAAACAGAAAATTTAAAAAATCTTTAAACGACGCCCCTTAGAGCTTGATTAAAGAAACAATTGAATCTCAAGCCTCATCTGAAGCCTCAATTGAATAGCGTTTCTTAATCTTCTCAAATTTCTCTTTGAAACGAATCCTACTTCTTAAGAATTCGTTAAGACAAACCAAAGTTATCGACAATTCTATACAACGTCGCCATTTCATTTGAATTTTTTGAGAAATTCTGGTTTTCCTACTTTCTTACGTTAATTGCGTCTTTTAGTGATCAATTTCGAACGTGCTGAAAGGTGTGGTTCAATCCTACAAGACTTACCATTGCTGAAATAAAACCACGGTCCAATCTAAAACGAACATCTGGTATATAATAAAATCTGTGACAACAACACTTCTTGTTAGGACAACTATATATTTTGTTAGACCAAATAATTCTTACTATAAATTGTTCTTATTTAAAAAAAAAAAAGTAATAATATGCAATTTCTATCGATGCTTGTTCAAACCGCGCTGGATCGAAAGAAACGGAAGAGAAGAATAGGAAATAAAGAGAGGATCTCGGTCATCCTCTCTCTGCGCCGTGATTAAATATTCCGGAATTGCGGAGTCCTCGGAGCACTTCGGAACGATGATAAGGGATAAAAGCGTCCGTAAAAAAGCGTCGCGTACGATACGAGACGGCCCTACGCGTCTCACGGATCGGAAGTTGGATAGAAGTTAAACACACAATACAATAGAGCGGGGAAGCAAATGGAATAATACCTTTATTGTTTTTTATGGCCTGCTCTTGCTCACTATTACGAAGTGAAATGTGTTTTCGTCCCTCCAGTTTATTTTTCTATCCTCCGAGCGACATTGCGATGAAAATAGAAGTGAAATTATGAAATGAAGCGTTGCCAGGTTTCAACTACAATGAATACACGCAATAACTAATAATAAAAATAATGATAATGAAAAAGAAAGCGTTAAGCGCGTTGAGGCAATTACAGCACAGAAATCGATCGGGTAATTTGTTTAAAAAAAGTAATTTTGTGAAAAAAAAAAATAAACTTGGTGAGAATTTTTTCCTTGGATGATTTCTTTACGATTTTAGTAAAGGCCTAAAAAAAAAGCCTCGAATTGCTTTGTTCAACTCTTAGTAATGAAGCACCATGAGAAATTCTTCTCAGAGACGAAGCTTGGTTGAACCTTAACGGCTTGATTAACTGATCCAGCGAATCAGAAACTTTTGCATTCTGGGATACCATCTAAAAGCTCCACGCTGTAATCTCTTCATTCTACAAAGTGTGATGGCACTCGATATAGCCTGCTTCTGAACGTGGATGTGAAGAGGCATTAATCCCAAGAAGGCTTCAAGGGCTGAAGTGTGCACCCAAGTCTCTGAATTTGTGGAAGTTGCTGTTGCACAATCTTCTGAGTTGTTTTTTGGCAACCAAACCAAACAAGAGTAGATGATAGTGGGTCTGGTTGTTGCAATATAAGAAGAAGGTCATTTGATTTTGGTAGTTAATTGTTCCGCAATACCTTACGCTTTCGACAGATTAGTGCCAAAATTATTAATTTTCGGGCGACCAAAAGAGTCAACATTCGCAGTACTTTAGGAGGAACTTGTTGTGATAATATCAATATTTTGATCTTCTTTACCTACTAAGGACCCACCAATACCCACCAATTACCAATTGGATAATGATTATTCAGTACTTCCAGTAACAGTTTGGTGAGGAACTTTCCACTTCTTTAAGATAGAGCTAAATGTGCCCACCCTGGCATTGCCCAGGACCTTACAAAAAAACGCTATAAAATGGAGTAGAATCTTATAAATTTACTTGTTAGTATCTTGCAAAAGAAAAACTTCTTATTTCTTTCTAGAAATAAAACTTGCATAAACTTGTTAAGCAGGCTAATTATATACATATCTCTGTCCATAAAAGTAAAGTAAATAACTGGCGTAAAGTAATTTCTTTGGAAGTATGAACGTTCTTGCTCCTTTGTTTTCGAAATTTTTAACAACATTTTTTTTCGCCGCTCTCAAAAGAAGCGCTAATGAGCATATTACAATAAAAACGGAAATTATCTTCAAGATGAAAAAAAACTTTGCCTTCTTAATTAAAAAGATAGATTATAAAGGAAGATGAAAGAAGCGAAAAGAGAACCTGCCGGCGAACAAACACCCCCTCCCGGTACGGCTTATTTCGTCTGCAAACAACCCGGTAATACAATTTTCAACCCTTCTTCTTCATTTTCCTTTAGCCGCGCCCTCCCCGCCGCCCGCGGGAATAATAAAAATCTTATCAACCCTTTCCTTAGTTCGACGTGGAAGCGCGGCGTATTTCGCGAATATCCAACGGATTTTCCTCTCTCGTTTGTGCGGTTCTTCTTCCGCCTACGCGACCCTCTCGTTTTCCTCCCGCTCTTAGTTTCATTCCGATGTATTTTTCTTTGTTTATCCGTCGTCGGCGGAGAGCTCGGCAACAATTCGAAACATGTATTTCTCGTCGCCTTCGTCGTCGCAGGAAGCATATTTCTATAACTAACTTCCGTCTCTAATTCTGGAATTTATTATTTTAATTTTCACCACCTCACCCTTTTACCCCTAGCCGCAAACGGCGTACGATTATTCGAAGAAGTTTCAATTTTTTTTTTTTTTGTGGGTGACGGAAAGAACGGGGAATCGATAATTGTTTGGTAGCGCGTTGTCCGACTTAAAACTCACCCTATAGTGTTAAAAATAAATTACAGGGTGGGCAAACTTCGGAAGGCTGAGGCAAATATTAAATGTTATTAGGTCGAAGAACATCTCGCCTAGATATTTGTTTCGTTATGTATTATCGTTGTGACCAAACTATCTTCATCACATATCAAAATGATGATGCAAGAATTATTGCAACAATGGCATCGTATCTTCATTCGATTAAAATGTCTATCCTCCATGCGAAGCATAGGAAAGAAAAAAGGTCGCTGGGGCCAGATCTGAGATGGGAACCCGAATTCGTGAATTTTTATCATGACGACGTCAGCCGAAGAAAACTTTCTTTTCCTTCGAAGCCCGCAACAAACTAGTTAATTACTTAAAAGGACCTTGAGGGAAACGGTAAACACGGTAAAAATGGACGAGGAGTACTTCAACAAATTTAAGGTAAAGAAGGGACTTAAGCAAACCGATGTCTGCGATGCTCTTCAACCTGTTACTTGGGAATATACTTAGAGACAGCGGGATCAAAACTCACGAACTGATCTACAACAGCAAAAATCCGTTTACGTCCGGAAGTAGCGATTATCGAGAGAAAGAAGAAAAGAAAGGGTTTTACCAGATCTACGTGTTATATTATTCTACAAAGTGTTACTTAGCATTGTTGCAATGTTGAACTAAGTGTTAATATAGAATATAATTACTTCGTTTATTCTCAAAGCTAAATGGTCCAACAAGAAGCAAATGAATAAATTGAATTTGCGAAACTCTTCCGCACCGCTGTACACCATCAACCCACGACTGGGAACCGGGATACTGGGATTCGTAACATCCCTCGGAGTGCTTTTGTTTCTTTATGCGTTTCGACGCCCTCTAACGTGTAATTCGAAAAACAGACACATATTAATTTAGGGGGGTTTATTTCTCTTTTTGCTTCCCCTATTTCGCAACGCTTTTTGTTCCACAACTTTTCTGCGGCAACGTGAAGTTAAAGTTTTTAATTAGATCCCATTTAGAAATATAAGAATGGCAGGTGCCACAAAATCTGCGCAATTAAAAATATTTTTTTCTAATTGAAGCTTACGTATGGCATCGTTACATCGATCTCACAAAGAATTGTCGAAATAAATGAAAGATCTAATTTTAAATCAATAATTTGTAGTAAATAATTTTGAATTCGCCGCGCAAATGTATCAATGTGTTTTCCTAACTTACCGACCGTGGGAGGTTGGCAAGACGGCGGTATGAAAAGTGGAGGTAACGGATTGTTAAAACAAATAAAAAACTAGTTTTGTAAGAAAAAGTGTGTTTTTAATTTAAAAACGAGAACCAACTCGGTTACAAATTAATTTGTTATTAATTGTGTAATTAAATATAAAATTTGTTAAATAATAGATATTTAATTTAGAGGCAGTGTGTGGCGCCATCTATTTATTAATAAAATACCAAAATAGATCCCTGTAGATACTTTCCTATACAGATTTCTGTAATAAAAAAGATATGACACAAATCACCTGATTTTATATACCATATGTCAAATTAACCAGCTAAATGTAAACATAAATCACAAATATAAATAATACTCGTATAAATTAGCCAACTATCGATTATATAAAAGTACAAAATGTCTCACAGCGATAGTGAATTAAAAGCGGACCAAAAACACAGAATTAAACGCCCAGTGTTCAAAGCCAAAAGGAAATTCAATCCGGACTTGGTGAACGCGCTCAAAACTCACTTGCACCCCGAATTACAAGAGCAAAGACTTCTCAAAGCGGTATCGGTACACAATACCGAAGCCGTGGAAAAACTCCTCCAGATGGGTGTGAGTGCGAACAGCTGTGACAGGCAGTTACGAAGCGCCCTTCACATAGCAGCTAGCAGAGGGTACGCCGATATAGTGGAAATGCTCCTCAAGCAGGGCGCGGACGCGAACAAGAGAGACATTATCCGAAATACACCCTTACATTTGGCAGCTTGTACGAATAATCTGAAGATTATCACGTTGCTAATCAACGGAGGAGCCAATATAAGATCGTTAGATCTCCACGGAAGAAACCCTCTTCAATTGGCCGACAGTAAATTGCAATTATTGCAGAGGAGGTGGCATGAAGGTGCTATTGAGATGACACAAGTACGAGCTCAAATCAAAGAGGTCTGTTTGGTTGTCTTAGATTTAGTTTAATTATGATATAAAATAATTTTTAATTAGAAAATGTAGTTCCACTGTAAGTAAAGACTATCAACATTGAAAAGAAATAATTTTCCGCATATTGGTCATGGGCGTTGCCAGAGGGGGGCAGGGAGGGGCCATGCGCTTTTTTAACGCCTCGACCCGCGAATTAAATTGAGTGCCGGATGACGTCATGTCTTGAAAGGTCATAATTTCATCCCGAATTTAAGCAGCGTAGACGCAATCGCTGACATTGGATAAACACAAAAAATCACTTTAATCTGTTTCTGCTTCTTTCACTTCCAGATAGTCGACATCATGATATCCCTTTGGAAGAACAAGGAGGCCACGTCCTGGGGACATCACCGAACCAACGTTGACGATCTGGAAATGATGAAACTATCCATGAGCGACTCCGCAGCGCCTCTCAACGACCAAATGAATAAGCTGCTATGCGAACTGCAGGAATTCACGATAAAATGAAGGAAAACACATTCTACACGAGCGAAAAGTTTTTTATTATTGCAAGAATTATTTTACAATATGTGTGTAATAAATCACAGATGTTTTGGCTGTCGATACAACTTTCTACACCGGAAGAAAAAAACTTAAATTATAACGATAATGCTAATTATAATAATGGAATCATTTTAAGTCGATCAAGTATCCCTTGGGCAACTTTTTTTTTTATCGATATCAACGACGGTGAAAGACCAAGATGTGATTCATTTGATCTATCAATTAAGTATTTATTTTTAAGAACTAAATGCGATGGGAAGATATACATTAACTAATACTAAATTCTGCGATAAAATTCTTTATATTGTTATATACGCAGTCTGTCGTAATAAATAGGAAATACGGATATTAAGTTGCAAACTTTATTTTTTTCCCTAATGTTTCTCCCTTTAGTACGACCAAAAACAACCAGCAGAGACCGAGATTTTATACCGGGTATCCATTTAAGGACCATCAGCAGCCTCACGCTAACGATAAAAAAAAAATCGCCTAAAAAGTGATCTGAATTGACCGTTAGAGGACGCGAGGAGAGAGTGTGTAACTTACCTATTAATATTACAACATAAGGATGTTGATCTAAGCATGCTAGAAGTGTGAAAAGACAAAGACTACCAATAGTGAGAAAGTAGGACAGTTGTTTTGGATTTTCATAAGCCCGTTAAGGTAATATCCGATTCACGAGCCACGAATTTGAGAAATTTTGTGATGAAGGAGACATTAATCTAGTACAAAAAATAATGGGGAACCAGAACGATGGGACGAAGCATTAGCTCAAATGCAGCAAGCCCTCAATTCCACAACAGTCTTCAGTCAGTTACAGTCTTTCTGAGATCTTTTTTTGACTACAAACTAACAGAGCGTACATTTAACACTATCACAGATGTAGTAGCGAGAAGTCGAAATAAATAAGAAAAATGCAGTCTAGAGAGGCAGCTTCAAAGATGAGATGACCTTCAACGACGAGAAAGAAGTCAACATTGCGAAGGTGATTTAGTTGCCATAAAAACCATTCCAACTCCTAAAGCTCTAAAAGAGCAAAGAAGTTAATTGCTCCTTATTTTGTACATAAAATAATAATAAAAAACAGGTGAACAACAAGCCTTTCAAGTCAGTGTTGCTGTTTAACCTGGAAGAGGATTGAAGATGGAGACGAAGATCACAGGGACCAAGAAGAACGCGGAAACGAATGAAACTCCGCAACAGAACGGGGCCAAACAAAAAAATGTAAGCCTAGCCTTTTTCTATTTTGAATTCACACTTCCACTTAATAATTAAAAAACAAAAGAAGACTTGCTCCAATCGAATAAGATTTCTCCTCGAATTTCTCTTGAAAACGAATCCAAAATCTCAACAATCCGTTAAGGCAAACCAAAATTATCGCGAATTCTTTCAGATTTAACATAACCTCACTTTATTTGCCAGAATACGCCCTTAAGTGTAAAATCAAATTTACGCAGCACAACGTAAGCCATGTAGCAACAATAATTACAACATATAATTCCCTTTGGATCCTACGAGAAATTATGGTTTCTCTCTCTAGCATTAGCTCCGTCCTCTAGCGGTCAATTCAAATACGTTTGTAGTTCATTTTTGTTTTAATCGCTAGGACTTACTAGTAACGAGATAGAACGACGGACACCCGATATAAGACGACCTCAGTTACATCAGAGCCTACTACTTATGATATTAAGCAGTTGAACTTAGTGCGGTCCTGATATTATTAATATGATCTCGCGGTTTTTACAAAATTTTTGTCAGATCGTAATATCTACGCACAAAGACACACACATATAACAGCTTACGTTTCACAGCCACAAGTACAAAATAAAAGAAAAATAATATCGTTAATCAGTATTGTTTGGGTATTTTTTTTTTTTTGTATAATAGACTGCCGTGCTTAAATCTAGATTGCGATGATATTCCTTGTTTCTAGATTTTATGGTACTAATTGTTCATTTGTTTTCATGAGATTCTTTTCGAAATATAGCTTGTTAGCTTCTCCAATTTAAATTAGGTATCGCTACAAAATAGGTTCAGCTTACAAGAAAATATCCTGTATATAGTCACTTGTAGATCTCACTAAGTTTGTGAGAGATCACTACTTTCGGAAATGTATCGAGTTAGCAGTGTAGAATATAAGATTTTTTTTATTTGGCACAAGAAGGCGATTGTTTTATAGAAGTATCCAGGAATAATTTTTAATTACAAATTCAATACATTGAACCATAGAAAAAGTGTGAGCGGATTTTAATTTAGGAGTAAAAACCCTAAATATGAAATTTTGCGCAAGTACTACAATTATTACAGTACCTATTTAAGAAAATTTAAATCGAAAAAAAAAATCAATTTTCGCACTAAACTGAGTTAGGTTAAGAAGACTAACATTTTAAAAACATCCTGTATTATATTTCTCGTGGGTCTAATTCAACATTATTAATCTTTACAAAAATCTAGAAACAAAGTAGAATATCACCGGAGAATATACCGCTTTTTTGTACTGAGTGTTTTTTTTCTACAAAGTAGATTCAAAATTGTAAATATATTTGTTAAAAATGTTCTATAACATGTTTTAAATATTCTCACTGTTTTCGCAAATAATACAGTAAAACCTGTTTATAACGAACCCTTATTTATGAAGAACAAAAGCTGAATTACAAGAATAAAACAACTCATTTGTTTCGTAGAGAGATTCTTTTTGTTATAAAAAAGAACTTACTGCATTATTTCACAACATAATAGTGTTGAGTGAAGGAATTATAAAGAGACGCAAGCAAATGGGAGAATTGGGAATACATGTGCATTTTTTTTCTATTCTCTCTCGAGATAAAAATATTTGCGGCTAAAGTGCAGCCCTCCGTAGTTTTTTTTTAATAAACAATGACTCACAGAGAGCTGGCGAATACGAATGAAATAAGGAAATGGGTTATTTTTGTCTTTGTAGATTTAACGAACAATTGTATCTATTAGCCGCTGGAAAAATTGTATATAGTGTGTTCCGTTTTAAGAGGCAATATAATGTATACAGAGTTTTCGAAAAATATGTGTCATTCATGATATGTAAGATAAAACAAAAATATTAATTGGTAAATCAATTGTTTCGAAACATTAATTTATTTAACTATAGTTGACAAAATAATTCAAATTTCTAAAACAACAAGAGCAGTAAATAAAACAATATAAAGAAGGGGAAGATAATTGTAAATTTGATAGGTTTTTCGTGGTTAGTGGCAGCCAATATGAGAAGATCAAAAAAGAGACGTGTAACGTTTCGACAACATTTATGTCGTCTTCCTCAGAAACTACAATTCACAATTAAGAAGAATAAATATATCTGCAAATTATTATTTTCTTTAAATTTTGTATATAAGTTTCTTTTGTTATTTTTTTTTTGTTTATAAAATTGATTAAAAATTGCAATGAAACATTTCGCGTTATTAAAAAAAAATCCTTTTCTCAAGCTACAATTACAAAATTATTTATGTTCTTTGTTGGTTCAGAAAGGTAGGCGATTTCAGAAACGTCGCCCTATACAGGGCGTCTCAACTGGAACTACATCGATCAATAGATAAAATATACATAGGAAAATTCCGATGACTTGGTAATATGCTATAGCCTATGTGTACTATCGAACTAAAATATTTTTAATAAATTTACGCTTCCGGTTATAGCGGAAGTATCTATCAACATTGTGATTTTAAATAGAACATCCCACATTTTTGAATCTGTAATTCAATTTTGATAAGACAACTATGTTGCTATTTCTAAGCATATTTGAAATATTTGATTTTTTTGAAAATTTTTGACAGATAGACGAGTGCATCTAAACTTTTATAGCTGTGAAGGTGTAACGTGAAAAATTGAAATTTTGCAGAACTATTGACGATGTAATATTACAACCCGAATGAATAAAGCGATTCCTTTGCAGCTCGGTAACTACAAAAACAGAAACTCCCACCAAACACAGTTAAACGAATAATAAAAGATTTTAAAAACTTCGGATACGTCAAGGCGAAAAAGCATGAACGTATTCCGTTAATGGTAGAAAAAAACGGGTTCATCAGTGCTATTTTGTAATGATCATGACTAACTTAGATATAGATATACAAAGTTGAATGAGATTTTAAAGTAAATTGTGCTACAATACAAATTTTTTGAAATATCGTGAATAGTATCAATTTCAGATGCGACATTTTTGTTGTATTTTTTTTTTTTAAGAGAAATTCAATAAGAGAAGGGAAAAATAGATGTGTTTAAAAAATTAAGTTTTTACACTTCTTACATTTGAAAGTTTAATCGTATTTATTGGACAGCCTGTATAATGTTCTAGAATAACAGCGGCGGTGGGTGAACAGGCCGCATACAGTGATTCGACTCGCTCGTATATTGCCGTTGCATAGTACAATATGCCCAGTATGCAAGGAAAATACACGAGCGAGTCGAATCACTTTTAGCAGCCTCCCATTTACGTCATCGCCCACCGCCGCTGAATACTACCCTATATTGTCAACAGTTCTGCAAAATTTCAATTGTCCGAATTACACACTTACAGCTATAAAAGTTCACATGCACTTGTCCATCTTTCGAAACTTTTCAAAAAATGCAAATATTTGAAATATGTTAATAAATAGCAACATAGTAGTATGAAAAAAACCCTAAAATTGAAGCGGGAATTCAAAAATGTAATAATATATAGGTGTTCCTTTTGCAATAACAAAATTGACAGCTACTTCCGGTATAACCGGAAATGCGAAATTATTTGTAGAATTTTTGGTTCAATAGTACATACAGGTTATTGCATATTGCAAAGTTATTCAACGTATTGTATACCGTTGCATATATCGATCAATGTACTTGCCGGTGAGACAGGCTGTATATATAATGCTTAGATACTAACGAGAAACATTAAAAGATTCCCCGTTCTATTTAATTTCGAAAAAGAATATTTTAGCTACTCCAGATAAAACAATATCCAATATCCGGATAATCGCGATTAAAAAAAATTTATTTGCCTCGCTGTACCTCACAGGATCTGCGGTTTTACTTAATAATTTACGTTTTATTATTTATTAGAATGTCTGTTGGCTTAAAATATTTCTCGCAGATTAATTTGTGTCTTAGCTTATCGACGTCCATCATTACAATATTAATATTGCCGCAATTTCGCATCCACTCTTTCCCTCTATTCCCATTTACATCACAGGAAATTTGAAAAAACTTATATTCTTATCTTTTTTTTATTATTTTCGAAGCAATTTACATAAACGCACATATAATTCGGGGTAGTCATCTCTCTGGAATTGCTATATTAAACCCGATCGATGCTACCACTGTGCTAGCTCAAGAGAGACTGAACAAACTCGATTTTATGGGATTCGAGAATCTCGGGTCCCATTCGACTTGATGCGCCATCTACATGTCGAACCATGTTTTGGTTCCACTTACGTCTCTTTACAATTCCTTCACTCAACGATAATAGTCCGTTATTTTATTTTAATAAAATCTGCTTTAATCCATATTTCAATTACTAACAATATCTAATATATATTTATTAACAATTGTTAAAGTATTATACATATCTATTAGCCTAAATTCAACCCTTTATGATTACTAACTAGACCCAATATCATTTAATTTGAGATTTATCCAAGGTTTCCCTTCGTTTAGACCCTAACTACTAGCTATACAAATAAATATAAGTAAATATATTAAACCCTTTTTATTCTATTTCTTGTAATATCAAATAATTGTGTTTAGTTTTATTATTAATAATTGCTTTTATCTTAGCACTTAACACTAGTAAGAATAATATCGTGTTTAGTCTTATTTATATTTGGCTACTTTCGTTTGAGGAAGCTCGAAGACAAGATATTGGCATGATTGCTCCTTTAATCTCGATTAACTCAACGTTAGATAAATTAAATTCATTTTACGCAGCAAAGGCTTTCTTTGATATTATTATATCATCATTATATATTATTGATGTTCAAAGGTGATTATAGGGGAATTCGTAGGTTACCCCATAATCACCTTCGAACACACTCACAACTCCCCGAATAGTATTTGCCTTCGTTATATAAGAATGGTGCAATACTACAAAGTTATTCGAAGAGGAGTTAGTTATTTGTATTATCGAAGAAATATTTTTAAACGGATTATTAACTTTACAGTCTAAAATTATTTTCAAATACATATACAGGGTGAACTAGATTCATCAAACAATTTAAACATTAAAACTTGAATATAATGCGCATGTGCAATAGATAAAGGTACGTTAAACATCGTATATATAGTTCATAGATACAATCAATTCTGAAATCGTTTTTAAAATATACAAAAAATAAAACAATAAACAATTGAAATTCGATCAAAAAGTTTAAATCTGCTGCTATTATTGTATTCATGTTTTAATGTTTTTATGTTGTGAACAGTTGGTACAAATATAATGTTGTAAAGCAGTCGAAACGACGTATTTGCGGTTGAGTGATCAATCACTTTTAAGAGGGAGGCAATAGAAATACTTCGTTTAAGTACTTCAAGCTTTAAAGCAAGTATTTCAAGTACTTGTAACTGAAGCCGTACTTTTTACAATTTCAATTATTTTTGCTTGATCTTAATTTAGTGTAGTGCTTCAAGTACTTTTCACAAAAATACTTTAAAAACTTTTTACTTGAACTTGTAGTGCTTTATACTTAGTATGTCTATTGTCAGCATTTTAATTTTTTGAATCCCGTATTTGATAATTCATGCATTATCGTAAATGGAACTATTTGACACTTGTCATTTTAAAGCATTCTGGCTCAATGCTTGGTATTATTATTTGAAGGGTGTGCTTCACACGGATCTATTAGAAATCATGCAATAACCTTCCCAAAACCTTGATCTCGATATAAAGGAACTTGTTTGGAATAATTCGAATAGAAGGAAGGATGGCAGCAAGAATACTTTAAAATATAACTGGAGAAATTACATAAGATTTGGATAATTTTAATTTTTTTATTTTATACAAAACGTTGGGAAAAAATAACTTTCCATAATTCACCCCGCATATTTCAAAATAATTTTAGTTTGTAACAGCAATAATAAAAACGTGACTAAAAAATATTCCATTACTGACCCTCCATCATGATTAGAGCAACGCATTAAAACGAACTTAAAACAATAAATATAATTTAAAAAAATTATATTTATCATGTTATAGCTTATATCTACGGGAAATACTATTGTATTATGTCAAATTGGCGCGGTTTTATGCAAATTAATCAAACGATAACGGATATTATCAAGCGACAGAAAAAAATCTTTAATTTTGAAGTTACGAAGCAGCAAAAAATATCAAAACTAGTTCCCCTCATAAAAAAAATAAATTTTCAGAAGATCTAAATATTTTGCCAAGGTGAAGAGTTCGAATCTCGTTGGCGGAAAACGATTTTTAAACGGAATTTTAACATAATTTAATTTTTTTCGGCGGGAGGAAGCTCCAATGCGGATTTTAAGCGCACCAAAACACGTCTTCCAGCGATCAAACTCCCCTCTCCTTTCGCAATCCCTGAGTAAATATTATTCACCTACGGCTTCTTCTTTAGATACTATCCAACCGGATCAATACGGGATCCAATGTAGACAAGACCACAACCTTAGGATCGAAACTTTCTTCGGTTTCACGTTCTTCGGGGTCGGGAGAAGTCCCGGGCGGATATCAAGGAACCATGATCCTCGCCAAGCCGGGAAACACTTCAGCTTGAATCGGGCCGTATTCGACGTGTTCGCCGTCTACCGTCATATAGCCTCTCTCTTCCATATCCGGTTCGATCCGGAAAGCCCTCACGGGCAGGAAATCGATGCCGTTTCCGGTGTTCTGGACGTGCGCACCCGTACTTAGGCCTAGAAGGAAATGAAGTAGTTGGGTACGGGTGACGTTGCCTCGGATTATTAACAACCAGATGGTGCCATCGTTTAGTTTTGAGTCGGGCGCGAAGAGGGCGTCTTCGCCGAGGTGGCTTTGATAGGAAGCGTGAACCATAACGAATTTTCCTGAAAATATTGAGTCTTAGTATGTAGCTTTTAGAAAATTGTTATATTATTTTCATCGAATAAAAATAAAAGTAGAAATTTTCAACTGTAATAAAATAAGAGAAAGAGGGAAAATTGTTAGAGTTTGGTGATCGATGACTTACATCTTAGTACCCAATAACCGGAGATATAAAAGTCAATTCTTATCCCTACCTTCTAAACAGACCCAATTACTAGGTAAAGGACCCGTCAAACAAGGTAACTGCGATGCCGGCCCATACATTCGGTACTTCCCATGATTCTCTTCATCGCCGCTATCAGCAGTCGATTGATATGAGCTTCCGGTGGCCGAAAAATAAGCGCTTTTCTTCGACGCGGCACTATACCACGAATCCAACCGTTGCCTTCCTTCCTGGGTCTCCAACGTAACTTCAGTCGGCAAATCGAAGGAGCTACCGCTTAGAGGATTACCGTTAGTGTCTTTCTGCTTCGTCTCGGTCTCCATTGGCAGGTAATACACCTTCCCCGAGTAAGACCTGAGGCCGATCAGGCGAGCGACGCTCCAAACCGTGAACCTCTGCCCGCCGAGCATTCTCAAGCGTTCGCTCTCGATATCTATGTCGGAGAGAAGGCCCCAGCCTATCGATAAAAAGGAGAATATTATTTGGGACGTGTTCTCGACGCGCACGAGATCCATGGGAACGCACCTGTTGCGTACGAGGGATAGGGCCGAAGGTAATGTCGGGATGGGAAGGTAAGGTTCGTCTGTGTAGTAGGCTATGCTGCGGGCGAGGCCGTTACCGGAACCACCGGGAACGACGGCTATCGGCAGGTTTTCCACCGTACGATGCCAATCGGGTCTTTCGAACATGCCGTTGATGACTTCGTAGACTATACCGTCGCCGCCTACCTGAAACAAAAAGGAGAACGAGTTATTCCACAATAAACCAGAGGCAATTGAAATATTCACAGTGGTTGGTTCATGGCCGCAGTTCACGTTTCCGATATTTCGTACAAAAATTTGTTGGCAAGTTTATTGGAGTTGTGTTCTATGATCTTGATCTACAAGTCACTAAGCACACCAGCGCACAAACAAAATATATCTAAGGATTACGTCAACAACAGAGTGCATTATTACTAATTTTGCAATATCGTTAGTTAGATCCTAAGTCCATATCGATCATAGCTCGGTATTCTTTTGTTATTAATGACGCATCGTGCAATACAATTATCGCTGGGTGTAATTATGACATTTTCGAGTGAACCTTGAATGTACAAGCTGCATTCTTTGTATTCCACGGCTCTGTAATAGGTTTAAATCGATACACCGCGAACGTCCAACATCGCACATGTAAAAATCCGTTTTATGTAAAGCATGAGAAAAATCTTGCATCGTTGCCTTGTACTGCTCGCTCCAGGAAGTGAGTTGAAAACTTCAAAGAATCGCTTTTTTTAACGAGATAGTTTTTTTTTCTTTTCTTTCTTCAGAATAATTAACTAATTCTAAACCGCATCATTTTTTAAATGAAAAATTCCTAGAAACGATTGCCAAAATCATGCTGTTAATACTCATGGTGTTGGTGGAATTTTCGCCGTGAGTGACTACGCCAAATTATTTTGGCATTGTGATTTTTTCGGTATCCAATCAATATAAATTATTTAAATTAATTATTATTATTATTTAATTAATTAATTAATTTCCTCTATTTCTATATAATAAAGCCTGTCGATAATTGCATAGCGATTTCATCTGTTTTCCTCGTACCATCTTTGGCTACGGGCTTAACGGCAAAATCGATGGGTGTGTATTGGTTTCTGTGGGAGTACCATCGTGAGAATGGTAGAAGGTTGAATATGAAAGGATTATGACTAAAAGGTAACTGATACAGCTATGAGGATGGTAGAGGAGATCATGAGAGGAGAGAAAATAAGTGAGGAGACGCGATGTAAAAGGTTGGTTTTATGGGAGAAGTGACGGGAGTGTCGGGGATGCATAATCAAATGTTGATAAAACAGTCTTTTTTCTGGTAATCAGCCACAAGTAATTTGGTAGAATTTTCATTCCACGTAAATGCTCCAGATTATTACATGGATGGTGGCAAGCGACGAAGCAGTATTGGCAGCGTACACAAGGCTCGCTTTCGTACAGGTTTACTGTGTATCGTTCAAGTTTGCTTTTGTGCCATAAATATGTAGAATTTGGAACATTTTCTTTCGATGAAAAACAAAGTTTCGTAGGATTTCAATAGCAGAACATGCTTAGTCGAATGCTTATTTCATCATTCTCATCCTCGTCTGAGCCTGAAGCAATTCATACAACTTTTATCTTTGCTAAATCCTAAAAAAATAGGCTTTTGCTAGAGTCTGCTAGATGCTAGCTCAGACTTACTTTTTTCATCAGAAACAAGATTTCCTACGATGTTTTCTTTTATTGGTAAATCCATTGTTTGCACATCATCATCAACGTTAACGTACTCTTCAAATTTTCATCCATTTTCATCGCCATTTGGTATAAGGTCCAATATTTTTTTAATCCAGACAGTGGAAGGTCGTCTTCGTTATCCCAGTCATAACATCAGCTTTTTTGAAAGATCTGCCGATTGTTTGAGCGTCACGTAACACAGTTGTTGGAGTTGCCTCTTCCACATGGGCCAAAATTTTCATTACAATTTTTTTTTTATGATAGCTGGTCCATCGGTTCTAAAAGTGCAATCAGATTAGGAGGAAAATATTTCAATTTAATGTTTTTTTTTATTTTATTTCAACGTTCTTAGGGATGTGCTGGATTCCTTTTCTAAACGGTAAACTTTTCACCTAACTTTAAGAGACGCTCCTCATAAATTCCGCCTGTCGCCCACGCTTTTTTGTTGCGCTCGTAATCCGCTTCAAGTGAATTTATTCCCTTGAAATGTGAATTTTTTTGGCGTCCCCGCAAACTAATGGCTAGCGGGAAAACTACCCACGCAATCATTTAATTTTAATCAAACGGCTAAAAAGCTGCCATAGTTTCAAAGATATCAATGCAAATAGTGTTACATTCAGGGGCGATTAGCCACCTAAATTGCCTCCATAAACCTACAATTTTCATTTAAATCGATGCCCTTGTATTAGCCAATTGACGTGCGATCAGTTTCGAAACATACACTGCCGCTCAGTGAAGTTCGGTCATACAATAAAAATCTATTATATGACACTGTATACAATTATTAATACATAAAATTAGAAAAATATTAAGCGTACACCTTTTTCTAAGGGATTAAAGCCGTAAATTATTATGTAAAACAGAAATATTGCGACAACCACAATAAAGTCCCTTTTATTATCATTCCAAGAATTTCTCGGAAGTGCCGATCTTTTGAAACGGGTCGTTTGGGGATTATTAACGAACAATACATTTAGGAAATATACCGCAGCATCACTTTTGTTTATTTATCACGGGCGTAAAGATATAAATTTGCTTCGTTTTACTGTTAAACGTGTGTTGGTGTGCATCTGTCGTTTTTGCGCGAAAATTTTAAGAAAATTTACTTTAAAATGGCACGTGGCAAGCCTACCAGAGTAGAAAAACGTTCACGCATTATTCACGCTGTTTGAAGAAGTATATTCGGGGCGACAAATTGCTGAAAAAATAAATATGAGAGGTTCAACAGTAAATGACATCATAAAGCGATATCGGACAACTGGAACTATAGACAATCGTGTTTGTCCCGGAGCATCTAGGAAAACAACAAAAGCTGAAGATTTGAGAATTGTATTATTCAGCAAACGCAATAGAAAATTAACAGCGCCACAAATAGCAGCCGAAGTCAATCGCGGCCGTGAAGAACAAGTTTCGGCGAGTACGGTAAAACGTCGACTTCAACAAGCGGACCTTCATGGACGCATTGCCATTCGAAAACCCTTATTACGTCGGGGCAACAGAGAAAAACGGCTACAGTGGGCCCGTTCTCATCTAGATTGGTCGTTAGATGATTGGAAACACGTGCTTTGGAGTGACGAGTTAAAGTTTGAGGTTTTTGGGCAAAATCGACGAGTTTATGTCCGAAGATCTAAAACCGAAAAGTGATCCCGAACTGCATTGTGCCTACAGTGAAGCAAGGGCGTAGTTCTGTGTTAATGTGGGAATGTTTCTCCTTTGCTGGGACGGGAGATTTACGCAGAGTGCAGGGTGTAATGAGGAAGGAAAATTATTTTGCAATACTCCAGAATCACGCAGTGCCATCAGGCTTGCGTATAATAGGCCGTAACTTTACATCCATGCATGACAACGACCCAAAACACACTGCGTTAGTGTGTAAGAACTATCTAAAGGAGCAAGAAGAACAACACACCCTGAAAGTAATAACATGGCCCCCACAAAGCCCAGATTTGAACCCGATAGAGTTGTTGTGGGATGAACTGGAGAGGAGGATCAACTTCACAAGAACATTTACGGATTATTCTGCAACATGAATGGATTAATATTCCACAATCCGTTTTAACAAAACTTATCGAAAGAATGCCTAGAATAGTTCGAGCGGTGATTAACAGCAAAGGAGGTTTTTTCAATGAAAAAAAAAATATAATGTTCAGTATGTTATATTAGGCCAGAATAACTTTTTATTTATTTATTTTTGTCTTTTTTACCTGTACACACAATAAAATTGCATTTTGTTTTTAGTTTCGTTTGTTTCTGTAACCTTTTCATGTTTTTTTACCAACCGACCTAACTTCTCTGAACGGCAGTGTACATTCGACGCAACCAGAAAATAGGCGAAGCAATTTGCTTCGCAAACAAACATATTCTCGACCAAATTACACGCTATACGGATCAATTCTGCCAAGGTTCGTGGTGTATGTAATTTCATACGACATACGTTATCGCTTGTTGTTTGATAAATAGTAATCCATATTTTTTTTACTGTTGGTTTTATTAGTTTCACACTTATTACATTATCCGCGGCAATCTATCGCGATTCTCATTTACGAGGAATGAAATAAAACAGAGTTTATATGCGTTACGTCAGAAAGGTAAATGGAAATTTTTCAGCTTGCTTTAAAGTTTCATAACCTTTCTACGTTAATACCTCGAGAAGAAAGAATGCACGAAATTCGAACAGGTTATTAGAAAGCTGTTCGAGGAATGTTAAATTATGGACGGTGAAGATTACGGAGTGTATCTGTGACGTTTTCCGTGTTATCTTTTTAATGGCATTCCTTTTAATGACCTTTTCGTAGAGTCACAAAAATCTTCTACTCTTACCGAAATCAGGCCTTGGCTTTTTCTATTTCTTTCCGCTAGAAATTTATATCGAGCGTCTCCAAATGGTTTTAATTTACTAAAATTGTCGTATCAATCTTATCCATCCGTCCCAATGCTTCCAATCATAAATACAGGGGCGCAATATGGTGATCCTGCTTGTAGATGGAAGACTCTTCAACCACGCTCGCTAAAAAGGAATTAGTTAAATTTTCCAGTCTCCCTGCCCAATTGACGAGGATGTTCGCGTAGGTGATCACCTGAAGACCCGCTTACAGCTGAAAAAAATTTCTCACGAATCACTCTTGATTCCTGTTGATAAGATAAGAACGTCAAAAAAAAAGGTGAATTTGAGGTTTGGATGTATTCCATTGAAAGCAACGATTTGGCGGAGAAAGTAGACGAGGCACTCCAATCTACTCCGAGAAATCAAGGAAAAGAGAGACCCATTATCCACGTCGGCGGAAAGGAAGAGCATGAAACTCTTTTGCTGATAACGTCAATCGAGATTTCCAAAAACCCTGAGAAAATCATCAAGAACGACGGGCTCACCCTGAATCGAGTGGGCCAATGTGAGAGCGCGCGAGGCGGCCTAGCGTAGCGAAGGAGCATACATAAAGGGCCAACAACGCTTAGTCAGCACCTTTCAAAATGCGGACCACAGCTTCAGGAGCAAACAACGAAGCAACGCAACAGAACTCAATTACAACTATTATAATTAAGCGCGAAGCGCTACACCCACTTCTAATCCCAAGTTCCAATTCCAGGTAAAGGGCGCACACTGAGTCACGCTCTATTAACATGTCTTACACTATCTTTGTTAGCATTTGTTGTTTTGTCCACGTTTATCCATATTTTTCTGGTCGGTAATTTCCAAGCAGGATTTATACATAAATATAAAAAAATTTACAATCCAACTTAAAAGGAAACAAGAACCTCAATTCCAAGGTAAACAATATAAAAAAATCAATACCGGCAAAAAACATAAAAATGCTTCTTCAATACAAAGGTCCTATACCTGACAGAGATTAACAATTTTTATACAAAAATAAAACAACTCGTTTTGTATTAACATCACTAAAAGGACGTAATAGCTTTGAGCTCCGAAGGTTAAACGGACGGCCATTGAAGAGCCTTGGGAAAACCGTTAATTATTGTGAGAATATCGAGATCTTTAATAATATGTAATTGGGCAATTACGTTTCTGAGGTAATTACATCGTATGTGGCCAATAAGCACTAAACCTTGTTGTCGTTAAAAGGAATTGCTTCATTCGAGTAATAAAAAGCGGACTTTCTTAACTTGTTGTTCGAAAAAATATCAAGTTTGTTATAAGCTATTACCACATTTGACTTAGGTTACTGTTATCATTATAAATTGATAACAAATATACGTATTTTGCGTGGTAAAATTAATTATTAGCAATAAATATAGAAACAAAGACGCATGAGAATATTGCTGGACAAAATGAACGCACAAAACAAATTCCATCGCCATCAGCTTCATTATCAAAAAAAAATGGTTACAGACCCAGCGGATCATGGAGCAAGCATTCCCTTCGACTTTACGCAAAAGTAGATGAATTCGTTGAAGCCATTTTATTGGAGGACGAAGATCAAAAAAATCTTTCATGATTCATGGCGTAGACCGGAACAAAAGTTCGCCACCCCGGAGAAGGACCTCAAGAACGAAAAGGATAATGTATTTGGTACTTGTGCAAGGTACTTACAAGATAAAATCTCCACCTCCGTGATTTTCACGGACCGAGAACGGGGTCGGATCGACGTTATAGAAGTCGAATTCAAGATTTCGGATAGCGGATCTGAGTTGTCGGATAATGGATCCGGATCCGAAATTTAGGATAACGGGTAATGGATCCGGTTAACACGCTTCCGGTTCGTCAACTCAAGAAACCTCCAATTCAACGAACCAGTTCCAGAGTTTGGTCGTATAACTGGGCCTCAGAAGGGTCTTGAGAAAGAGGAAGATTGAAAAGATTAGGCAATTATATTTTGCCCTGCAACTTTAATGGTATTTCTTCCAAAACAATTGCATATCAAATGTTAACACAATTACCATTTTTTTTTTATGGGAGTTAAAAAATGGTACCAATATCAATATAAAGATATGTTCAATATTTTCATCCCATCATTTGGAGTAACTACTTCGTTAGATCCTCGTCCATTTTTCGCCAAATCTTAGTCTAATGAAAGCGGAAATTATGCAAACCGGTTTATACGAGCGGTTCCTGCCGCGTCCGTTTTTAGATAACAAAGCTTGCGGCATCTGCATGGTGTAACATATCACAAAAATAAGCAACATTCTGGATGTTCAAAGCATTTGCAGTATTACACCTCCTTAACCAAATTGTTTCATGAATTGTCCTTCTATCTCAATTGTTTCTCTTCGATTTGTAATAAAATCATATTTCTTCTATGGTTTTGTTAAATTTGTTTTTAGAGGTCAGGTGTGAGGAAAAAAAAAACAATATTCTTTTTAGAATTTGCAATAAAGTTTTTAATTTTACTTTCTAAGCTGGGAATGATATCTTCATTTTTTTTCACAAAGTAGTTTTTTCTTCTTTTTATGGACCTCGTCGATATGAATGTTAAGCATGCTTTTGTATAAGGATTTAATATTTTCTGCTCTTTAAGTGTTATATTGAAAAAAAAATTGTCTTCTAAGCCTAAAATTAACAAAACCATAGAAGTACTTGAAGAAGGTGTTTTTTTTTCTAATTTATTGTTTTGCAGCAAGTTTCCCTCTAAAAGATAGATACTGTTCTAGCTGAAGGCAATTTTTTCTTACAGCATCATTTTGTCCTTATTTTCCGAAGACATTTCCAAATTAATTTAAAAAAAAAATGAGTTCGAAATTGGAGAAAACGGTTTTGGTGCAAACCATGTAAGAGAAAAACTGACACTGGTGTTGGTGACTTCCAATCAAAGAATTTTCTGGCTATTACTAAAATAGGCAAATGCGTTAATGGTAAATATATGTGTTCTCGAATGAGAAAATCAGAGAATTTTAAGTCCACATTAAATTTGATTTTTTCATGGAACCCTTGTGAGTCTTCAAAGGAACTCTGGCGTTCCGCGAAACAAATGAAGCAAAATTTAACGTTTTGGCAGAGTTTTTTGGAAGATAAGACAAGAATACTCGGAAACCCTTACTATCAATTTTTGGAAGGATATATTGAATTTTTCAATTCTCTTATTACTTTTCTTTCGAATCAAAAGTAAAGAATAGTTAACATGCAACAAGTAGTCTGTGAAAAAATAAACAATAGAAAAAGTAGTAAATAATAATTTTTGTTTTCCATGGTTAACTTGATTACCAAACAAAATCTTTCAAGGTTACTATTATCTTTAAAAAAATTATCTGAGTTTGTGTATTATTTACACAATATATTGTTTTATCGCATTACCTTTTAGTTGATGTAATAATTAAACAATTGCATTGTAAAATTCTTTCTTGCAAAGCACTTGAGATTAGATAAATGCAAACAACATACTCTCGAATCAAAATAATAACAATCACACATCGTACTAATTTATAACAAAAAAATAATAAAACTTACCAGAACGATACCACTCCATTGATAAATATTACACGTCCTAACGAACTCTCTAGCGTAATTCGCATGCTTCGTTATATGTAGATCGTACGGGATCTCTGCCTCCTGGAGTATAGGCACCACCTTATCTTGGAATATGGCTTTACCTCTTCCGGGACCACTCTTCGGGTTACATAAAACTAACAGTTTACGTTGCTCGTTAATTTTATGCATGATAGGTGTGTCTGGGGTCTCGTTCTGTGCCTGCTCCCCTTTGATGAGCTGTTTGATAGTGTTCCTCCAACGTTTGGCCTCCTTGTTATTGTCTTCGTACTTATCGAATGATCTAAATCTAAGGGTTATTATTGTACGTTCCCTCTTACAGCTGCCACTCTTCGTATTTTGCAGGATGTAAGCGTAAATGTAGAGGTAAGCGCTGATATCGTTCTCGTCTTGTTCTCCGGAATTTTCTTCGACAACTTTTAGCGATCCTCTTGGAAGACTCTGGCAAGAACAAGACGTCGTGGATTTTCTACTCCGCAAACACTTGCAGCCGATGATGTCTCTCGTCGGAATCGTTTGCTTTTTCTCTTGATTATCGCTTTCTTTTATCAAGCTGAGGCCCTTCCGCGTTAGCCGTACTCGAAATACCGAGTTCTTCTTCGTTAGAACGTAAAATGTTTCCTCCAATAAAATGCGGTCTGGATTCATTTTCGTATGTAACAACTTTCACTGTTATGGATTTCTTCTGGGGCTAAATAATCGTTTCACATCTCTGCGGGATCGACTTCCACGTTCGAAAGCTACCACAAAACTGCTCGATCTAACCAGTTCAAGTCCCTTGCGACCGCGCTACTTGGAATCAAGTTTTCAAGTTTACCCATCAAGGGCATGGAAATTTTTAATCGAAACTCATTAATGATCGAAGATAATCCGATAAGATCTTTGAGGCTTATTTTTAATAGCTGAAGTGCTCGTACAACGGTTTATCGGCTCGGAAAGGGGAGAATTTAAATTTAATTAATTCAAAAACAATAACGAATTTAGTAACGATCGGTAGCAAACAAGTTCGTTTCGTCACTTGCGTCCTTGAAAGGATGTAAAAATTTATTTTTTTCATTTAATTTGATTCTTTCTATGGAATAATTTTTAAAAAAAAGTACTTTATACATACTAGAAATTACAAGGTTTACGATAAGATAAAGCACTTCCATTAGGTACTTGAAAAAAAATCTATTCAATAGAACAAGGAAGTGAAGAATCTCAAATTGATGCTATTGATAGCGTGTAAATAGATATTAAGATCTATAAACAAGGAGTAAAGTACATTAAAAATCATTTATTAAATAATGCAATATGTGCCACGATGCTATTCGTAAATAGGACGTAAACTGGATGGCTAAGTCAGCGATTCTCAAAATGTATGCAGTGCTCCGTATAAGACTGCGGTTCCGAGTCTCGCAAGGGTTCCTTGAGCATGTAAAAAATGGTACCAAGCTTTTCATTTCACCTCCAACCAATATACATTTTTTGTTGAACGGAGATGTTAAGAAATCTCTCTATATGTTAAGAAAGGATGCACAGGGTGTTACGAAATTCGCGCACACCAACTACGGGATGATGTTAAGCATGAAAGACTGAAACAAACGTTCCTTTATCGCTTTTTAATCTAACCAAAATGTCTTCCAGCACCAGCTAAATATGCTTCAACACGCCTTGCTACTGCTTGAACAGTAGCAAGACGTGCAAGTAACAACGATATGTAACATCTGCGGTGTTACGGTTGTCCCGGACTACTTAGTTAAGCTGGTTTGTGGTGCGGAGCTAGCCGATACTTTTCTGTTGCTAGCTACACAATTCTGGAGCTAAATAAAATTAACTGCAGACTCATGCATCGCCGATCGGCGGTCGCCGCTAATATTAACTTCGCCCATTCAGCAGTTTGATACGTAGTTACTCTAACGGATCCAGTCCTATCAGGGCCAATTCTGTTCGTCATCTAATCAGATAAGAATGGCATCGGGGAAAACAAAAAGATCACGAAAATGTTGCTGAAGTTTTTAATAATTACTGCATTGAGTCTGTACTTAAGGGTAGTTAGTCAGCACGCCTTGCTACTGCTTGAACAGTAGCAAGGCGTGCAAGTAACAACGATACGTAACATCTGCGGTGTTACTACATGTCGTGTCGTTTAAAAAAAATACGGTTAACATCGGGTACAGGTGTTTCGTAAACTAACGCCTTATGCTAAGAAATCGCAAGGTGTCGGATCCGGCGATGGAGGTGGCCAAGGTGTTGGGCCACCTCTACCAATCTAAGGCTCAGGGAAAGCATTATTCAGGTAATCGCCCGCAATTCTTGCAAAGCGGGCATTTGTCCCAAAAATTCCGAAAACTATCGTTGCGGAAAATCCAAATCATTTTCGGACGGTCAATATTTCTACGTGGTTTACTGTGACGGATTCAGATCTTCTAAAGACATTAAACATATGGCCATCGGCATATCGTAATACTCACAATTTGGGTAGTTTTGAGCCATCATCTCACAAAAAAAAAACTTTGCCTTTTTAAAATTAGTCAGATTAAAGGATGGTAAAGGAACATTCGTCTCAGTCTTTGATGCTCAATGTCATCCCATAGACCGTGTCCGCGAATTTCCTAACACTTTGCACGTAAAAACGTCTTAAATTTAGCATGAAACCCAAAAACCCAAAATGATTTTCATTTGATGTCTAAACACAGATATTTTTTAATCTTAGCAATAACTTGAAAATTCTTTGAGTGGGGGTGGTTGAGTAGTGTAACTTTTCTAGTTAATTTGGACCTAGAAAGTCGTTATCAATAGCCGTGAGAGTTTTTCTATAAAGTTAATTCCACAAGAAATAGATTATCTTCCAAAATATAAAGAAGAAAGCAGTCATAATAACTATCTTCTCTATCTTTAACCTTTATCTTTAATGGGAAATATTTATGAAATTACAAGTACCGTGTTTTTCTATTACTCTGTATAAGGTATCGTTTTATCAAGACATTCATTTCTAATATGTATTGTTCCTACTTATCGCACTTATTTCCACTTACCTACTTCAACTTTTTTAGTAATAAAAAATTAAGGATGACTAAGTTTCAGGATCGCTGGACTAAGGAATTGATCGTAGATCTTGATTCTTACATCCGGGAAAATTATATAAAACAAAAGACTTGGCTTATACTAAATATTCCTTATACGCTTAAAGCTAAAAGGGAAACTTTTTGTAACAAGCTCTTAGGTTAAGCATGTATCTATCTTCAAAACAACACACATAAGTATCGGCACCCTCCGCACCACACAAGTTGGAGGGTGCCGATACTTATGTGTTGTTTACCATACTACGCCACAGTCCTTTCTATCATTATTATCTATCTTCAACACTATTACAGTCACAATTAAGAACGGCACAATGGTACAACAGTTATTAATCCAAATTTAAACCTAACAAAAGATATTTTACTTTTATTTGTTCAAAATTCAGATAATTTAACGATAAAAGAATTAAACCATTTCAATTTAGTGATTTTCTTTCATAACAGTTTGATACCTGAAAGTTACTAACACATAAACCTGTCAATTCATGTTTTATTCTAATAATTTCAAAGTTTTATTGTGAGATTTGTTTAGTTCCAAAATTGATTAAAAATGTTCTCCCAAACTCCGGTTTTAGTGGAAAACTATGCATCGAATCCTTCGCCCCACGATTGGATGAATGCGCCACACAGCACGGGCGTAAGTTTTTTTAATTTGCAATTGAGGTTATATACGATGACTTTCGTTTTAGACCTCGATTATGGCAGCAGAATTCAATGGGGGCGTTGTTATTGGGGCCGATTCGAGAACTACCACAGGGTAGGACATGTTTATTAGTAATATTCACATTCATAACTTTTAAATTGCAGCGCATACATTGCTAATCGAGTCACGGATAAGTTAACTAAAGTAACCGATAATATTTATTGTTGCCGTTCTGGTTCGGCGGCAGATACGCAAGCAATAGCAGATATTGTAGCGTACCACTTAAATTTCCATGCGTAAGTGTATATACGTAGAAAGTTTGTGTTTTCTAACCTACTTTTTCACAGTATGGAACTTGGCGAGAAGCCGCTAGTAAATATCGGCGCTGCAGTTTTTAGAGAACTATGCTATAACTACAGAGACTCCTTAGTGGCTGGTATATTAGTCGCAGGATGGGATAAACGAAATGGTGGTCAGGTGTACTCAATTCCCGTCGGAGGAATGTGCGTACGTCAACCCGTATCTATAGGAGGCTCCGGTTCAAGTTACGTATATGGTTATGTTGATGCTAACTTTAAGCAAGGAATGACGGAAGAGGAATGTGTTAATTTCATAACGAACAGTGAGTGGAAGCTATGAAGATTTTACTGTGCATGGTATTTGTATTTAATTTCTCTAGCTTTGAGTTTGGCAATGTCACGAGATGGATCATCCGGTGGTGTCGTTCGACTGGGTATCATTACCGAAAAGGGTATCGAGCGTAGGGTTATTCTTGGTGATCAGTTGCCCAAGTTCTATGAAGGATAGTTTAATATAATTATTGTACTTTATATATCCATTAAATAAACATGGTTAATTTGTAATGTCGTTTTTTTAAATTGATGGATAAATATGTAATAATAACAAGCATGTTTGTAACGAATGAATTGAACAAATATGGAACTTCGTATGTAGGATCGGCAATGCATCGATTGCTTCGGCCATTTTCGTTTCGAAATACACGAGCAGATCGAAACAGTGTAATTAACCTCACGTTTAGGACGTCACCAACAATCGCTCTTATGTAGGATGTTTCATCTAACGCAGAATCCTGAAATTTTTGGAATTACACGTTCGCTATAATAGTAGAAATGTCTTTCGGGTGATGTCGCGTAGTTAAAATTTTACTTGACGTTTCGCTGACCATGCTGTCAGCTTCTTCAGAAGATTTCTAAAGACTGCCTTAGAAATCTTCTGCTGCTGACAGCATGGTCAGCGAAACGTCAAGTAAAATTTTAACTACGCGACATCACCCGAAAGACATTTCTACTATGGATTACGGTCGTGAAAGCCTACACTCAACGTTCGCTATAAATTTAATACATTTCCAGTAGATGGCGCTGTAGGATGAACGTAGAACCATGTAGAATTTGAAGATTTGTTCTTTACAGAAATTCTACAGACGGCCGATATATGGTTTATAGACAGTTAGTGGCAAATAACTAGGGACTAGCCTACCCTTGGTGCTTTGAGAAAACAAGAACGCAACTTTCGGTGTAACTTAGCCTAGTGTACTCTGTATTAAAGAGAGCCACGGTGCCACTCAAAGTAACTCAAAATACAAAAACGAAGACGGCTTAGCCACGTATAGTGTTGGCCAATGAAAAAAAACTTTGCCAAGTGTTTCTTACTTTTTTTGCTTACAAAATTTTCCATTTTAACATTTGCAATAAATGCGCAGAAACGGTAGTGAAAAGCGGGTGACCGCGCATGTCCTATTTTGGCAAATGGACCACATTGAACAATCCTTGTACCGTTTACTATCATCGACTGAAATACACCACAACCTAATTAACACAACTAATTTCATAAATATAAACCGGTCCTTATAAAAAAAAAGACAAAAGGAACCTTTACAGAGATTTATTACGACGTAAATAATATACACTGTTCATATTTAAAAACATTGTAAAACACGTTTCCTCTTAACAGAGAGAACATCAATTACACAATTCAAGATGCGATAGCAAGGACTGTGGCGTAGTATGGCTAACAACACATTCGGTCACCGGTTGACAATGTACATCCTCGTATCCTCGAAACGATTGTCCCGGACTACTTAGTTAAGCTGGTTTGTGGTGCGGTGCTAGCCGATACTTTTATGTTGCTGGAGCTAAATAAAATTAACTGCAGACTCATGCATCGCCGATCGGCGGTCGCCGCTAATATTAACTTCGCCCATTCAGCAGTTTGATACGTAGCTACTATAACGGATCCAGTCCTGTCAGGGCGCGTGGAATGCCAATTCTGTTCATCAGCTAATCAGATAAGAATGACTTGCTGAAGTTTTTAATAATTACTCCATTGAGTCTGTACTTAACGGTAGTTTCGCAAATCTGCAGGGACGACCAAAAATATTAATATCTGCTAAAATATGCGTGCGATGTTTTTAAATGAGTACCAAGTCCGAAATATTTTTATTGAATTAAAATGTAAAACATCAGCAGATATAATGCGGAGTATATACCGTGGTAATTGATCAAAAAACGTTACAAATGCAACGGCTAATCCCAGAAAATTTACCTTTTGAAGTGGAAGGATATTTGAAATCATCCACATGCCATTTCCAATACAATGAACGTCCCCAACAATTTTCTTATTGCCGGTTAGTACGAACAGGACACCAATGAGCATGACCAAAAAGTGGCGCTTTTCGTCCTACCCCAAGCTTATATTGATCGAGTCCCTCGCATGTAGACGGATCTTAATGAAAACAATTGCGTTTTCGTCAGTCCCGGGCGAAGGCCTTGCTTTTGGATCTTAGCTTACCTTTCGTCGCGATCCTTTGAGAAAATCGTGAATTTTTGACGAGCACGGCCTAAATATTACGAAAATCCGGTAAAACTAAACGTGCAGATACTCGCTTTCGTTTTTGAGCTTTACAGGTGAGTTGTAGAACACATTTTTTGCTTTTTATGGAAAAATTCAATTGATTAGTAGCTAGATCAAATGCATGTATTTGGACATTTATCTTTATTTCAAGCCGTTGTCGATTTTAACATTTCAAAACTGAATCGAAATCAAATTCTCATAATTACAGGAAAATTTTTTTTAATTCGTTTCCCAAATAAAAACCAGTTAAGGAAACATGTACCTCGACCATTACACTTTCTTTTCTCTTTTTAGAGATAATATATCTTCGAAAACAAACGATTGCTGTTTAAGATGTCTACGGTGTTAATTTACGACGATTTTGACGACAGCAATCGTCAAGAAAGCTACAAGGAATTGCAGAAGTTCAAAGAAGAAGTTTTGGACACACAAAAGTCGGCCAAAAGAAGGAAATTTTTGAAAGATCTCATCTTAGGATTTTTGTCCTTCAGTTTATTGGCCAATAATTTCATACAATGCGCTGTCTTGACGCCGGTAACCGAAAACGAAAACAAACTATCCCCGGAAGCTACGATATTCTACATTACTAAAGATTTGGCGCTATTAATCGCTAGCCCCTTCGTCGGTGCGGTGATTGATCACATGGGATCCGACGCCCCTTTCCTTGGCGGATCCGTGGTGATGTTCTTATCAACTGCTATGTTGGCGTGCGGAAAGAAGCCGATTTTCTTCCTATTCGCAAGGATTTTCCACGGTTTCGCCGCTGCCTGCGTTGAAACCTCGGCCATGTCGACTATTGCTAACATCTTCACCACCACCATAGCAAGAACTAAAAGTTTCGGAATCCTATTGGAGATCGCAAGCTTCGGATTCTATTCAGAAACCTCGATGCTGATCGATTTTCTTCTAGCGAGCCTGGATCAAACCATCTTTCTGATATTGGCCTTCATACCTTTCGTGAACGGGATAATTTTATTCTTGGTTTCATCGAGATTGAAGATGGAAGAGGCTAAGGAGTTCCAGATAACCAAGCCGACTCCAATTCCAATTTGGAAGCTGTTTGTCGACCCTTACATCATCCTATGTTCGGGAGCTTTGATGGTCGCTAATATCCCTTTGGTATTCTTCTTGAGGGCCATGAAGCTTTACGAGACCAACGAGTTATTGCAAGTTGACGGTTTTAAACCTGATACGGCATGGTTCCTGCTTTTCGCCCATCTCCTAGGGATCACCTTCGTCATTCTGGTCACCGCGAAATACTCCAGTTACCGTTGGTTAATGGCCTTAGTTGGATTAACACTAGAAGGCGTTAGCTGCTTTACTGTACCGTTCGTGGACAGTTGCGAAGCCCTCGAAATAGTCGCCTGTGGTATTGCTTTCGGCTGCGGCATGATAAGGGCAACTATTCTACCAACGCTGGCTTGTATAATGGAAATACGTCATGGTCCCGTGTTCGGAAGCGTTTACGCCATTGCCAACGCGTTCTACGCCGTCGGATTCGTCATATCACCTTTGGTAGCGTATTTAAACTTGCCATCGATCGGATGTGCTACGATAGTAGTATCGATGGGGCTGTTGAACATCCTGTACGCGCCGGTTTTATTTTATTTGAGGAGATTTTAAGAGAAAAATCATTTTATGCAATTTTCAGCGGAATTAACGCTAAAACTTCTTTCCACCTGTTGATACATGTTGTATTAATGTGCATGAAATAATTGTTCCGTTGTATTTGTTGAATTTTCAAAGATAAATGTTGTTTCCTATGGAATGGGTTAGAAGAAATACGAGGTAGGGGGATGAGCGTAGCTGGAATTTGGTCAAGGGGGAGGCCGATTAGAGTTGAAATTTTGGAGACTTTTGTATGACCGGAAATAAGAAATTATTTCAGAGATTTAGTGTAGGATGGGGGGCCTACTCCGTCCCTGTCCCCTCCGGCTATGCTCATGGTTAGGGGTAATATAAACTGAATCGATTGTCTTCCGTGTAGAGCCTGTTTCAAATTGCAAAAAATTCTATAATTTTTAACACGGGTTATTTAGGATAACCTTGCTTTGCAAGATGATTTGAAGCAACCTACACAGAAAGAAAATAGTGGCTTTCGATTTGTTTATAAGTGCTACTCCGGGGCAGTTCCAGAGCAACTTGCGTGCGTGTCGCAATGAATTAACACAGGGCAAACGAGGTGCAGATATAACGCAAAAAGATAGCGAACGATGAGGATTTGCAGTTATCCATGGGCGTAGTCAAAGGGGTAGCAGAAATCGGGACTTCACAGGAGCGAATCTGTTCCAGAACAGCTCCGGAGCAACGCAGCGAACAAATCTAAAGCTACTAATGTAGAGCTATGTAAATGTCGAATGTCGAACTTAACACTTCCGTCACTACTCCTTACGCTTGACCTAAAATCTATGATCTATAAAATAAAATTGAATAAAACATGTACTCACATGTCGTAGAATTTATTTAGACAATTGATGGATAAAATAAGATGGATGTAAAATACATGGTTTTTCTTAAAAAACAAGCAAACGCTGTGTCGAAAAACTTGAGCACATTTCTCAACATTTTTATGGAGATTCGACTAATTGTATGGTGCAGGGTGTGTCGACAAAGCGTTTCTATTCTACTACTCTACAATCCTCAGGGTATTGTTTATAATTTTTTTATTGTTATAAATTTCACTGGTAAATAAAAATAGACTGTCTAATTACTATTGCAATTCTCTTTTATTTTTAAAATTACCACCAACTTCCCAGATAATATTTTTTAAATTCCGCGGTTAAATTAAGTTGGTAGCTCCAGTCGCATATATCAACTTTCTTACCGCGACTACCAACTTAAATTACCCGCGAAATTTAAAAACTGTGGGTTGAATCATCGGCGAACATTAAAGAATCTTTATTGAGTATGAATTGACTCCTATTTAAATCTAAAAAATAATATCTCAGGATTCAAAGCTCCTCTCATGAATTTTTCACACGTTCACTTTCTAGTCTTGCACGACAATATTGTAGTGATTGACAACGTTGCCAAAAATATTCGCCTAACCTAACAAAAAAAGCAATCTCGAATTATGCTCTAATTGTTCATAATTACGATTATAATGGTTATAGCTATTGGTTTTGAAGGTAGCGCTAATAAATTGGGTATTGGAGTTATAAAAGATGGCAAAGTGCTTTCGAACTGTCGAAGGACATACATAACGCCCCCGGGTGAAGGTTTCTTACCGAAAGAAACTGCGATACATCACCGCGAAAATGTCCTCAAAGTATTGCGGGAAGCTATCGATAAGTCTGGCATTAAAATCGAGGATATCGATGTTGTTTGTTACACTAAAGGTCCGGGTATGGGCGCCCCTTTAGCTACAGTTGCGATTGTCGCAAGAACTGTTGCCCAAATCTGGAACAAACCTTTGCTAGGGGTTAATCACTGCATTGGACGTATCCTTATTTTATAGCGATATTAAGCGCATGTCTTATTAACATTTCTTAACAATCGATAGATATCGAGATGGGTAGACTTATTACCGGAGCCAAAAATCCAACCGTACTATACGTCAGTGGCGGAAATACTCAGGTCATAGCTTATTCCAGGAAGAGATATCGTATATTCGGGGAAACAATCGACATCGCCGTGGGCAATTGCCTAGATCGTTTCGCTAGGATCATAAAATTATCCAACGATCCTAGCCCCGGATATAATATCGAACAGCTAGCAAAAAAGGGAGAAAAATACGTACAACTCCCATACTGTGTTAAGGGTATGGATGTCAGCTTTTCCGGAATCCTAACCTACATGGAAGAAAAAATAGAATCGCTCCTGAAAGAAGGATACACCGAGGCAGATTTATGCTATTCTTTACAAGAGACGGTGTTTGCAATGCTAGTAGAGACAACGGAAAGAGCTTTGGCGCATTGTGAATCATCCGAAGTATTAATCGTGGGCGGTGTAGGATGTAACGAGAGATTACAAGAGATGATGAATCAAATGTGCATCGAAAGAGATGCAAAATTGTTTGCAACTGACGAACGTTTCTGTATAGATAACGGAGTGATGATTGCCCAGGCAGGAGCCGAGATGTTTAATAGCGGTACCAGGATGAAATGGGAAGATTGCTTTATAACACAAAGGTATCGAACGGATGAAGTAGAAACTACTTGGAGGGAAGATTGATCGTTTTAGCATGTACAAATTCGTTATTTTAGGTTCTAATCGTAATAATAATTTTTTTGTATAATAATTGATTTTCATTTAGTGACGGAATTCTGCAGTAATTAATGGACACGTTCACTTCTTTCTGAATCAGTAAAAAAAAAATTGCAGCCGATGTTACTGACCATAATTAAACATTTAATCATGGAATTTATTTAAATAAGTTAAGCAGAAATTTTTAAAATTCGCGGATAATTTAGGTTGGCAGTCCTGAGAATTTACTTGTAGTATTACCGGTACCGCCAACTTAAATTGTTCGCGAAATTTAAGAACTCTACACTAGAGAACGATCTGAAAAATATACAATTAATTCATTGTTGTTTATTAAATTAGATTAAAAGTAATACGTTTTATTGGATTATTTAAACAATGCAACAATCTGGAAGCAATTTTTTGCCAACCCATCAATCCAAAAAAAATAAAAGAATAAATCGATGGAAAAGCAATTTTCTATTTAAATCCACATTTAATTGTTCAATTAATATAATTGGAAGGAACAATTAATTGCGTCGAATAAATTGTCGGTTGAAAATTAATAATTTGCGGTTTGAGAATATTTTTAAGTAAAGATAGAAATACGCGTAACAGGAATTGTGTGCATTTGAAAAGTGACGAATTATTTATTTTTGTGTAATTTACGTTTGTTGATTAATCTAATCAAGGATTGTTTATAAATTGCGAAAGTATAACCAAGAGTATGACTCAGAAATTCTCCTGAATTTCCTAGTTTAATTTTTAGAAACCAGAAAATTTTTATCATATTGTGGTATTAATCAACGCGCTACCAACCCAAACAACCGGGATAACCCTAACACATTTGTTTCCAAACGAAGCGATGGGTTGGACCGCAGTTTGACATTTGATGACGCTCATCTACAATTTCCATTTAAACATTCAAAAAATGTTTCGTAGAATCCGCTTATCGTGAAAACGTTAGGAACGACGAGGACGAACACACGCCAAGATGTCTCTAAGTGCTAGCGCCGAGAATCTAGCCACTGACACGCAGGTATTTATAATCAAATTTTTTCCACCTCGTTTGCTCCGATGCTACAGGAAATTTACAATTCAACGAACGCATTTCGCAGGGCTACGATGGCTCCAGTAACATGTGCTTGGAATTGGCGTTGGAGGGCGAGAGGCTGTGTAAAGCAGGCGATTGTAGGGCCGGCGTCGCCTTCTTTCAAGCTGCGATACAAGCCGGAACGGATGATTTAAGGACATTGAGTGCCATATACAGTCAGTTAGGGAATGCCTATTTCTATTTGGGCGACTACGGCAAAGCGATGCAATATCACAAACACGATTTAACGCTTGCGAGGTAAGTTGCCGTTTCGTTGTAGTTATTAAATTGTTTTGCTTAATTTCATTATGCGTAAATTGGTGCGTTTTCCAAATCGGTTTTAATTTCATTTGGTTTTTTGAGGTATGTAGTTTATGAAGTGATAATCGTGGTTATTGCGAGTAAAAAATCCCTATAAACATGCGTCTAATTTTCATTGGTGATTACGAAACATATGGGTAATTATCAGCAATAGTTCAAAGTCGATCTTGTAAGATCCCGTCCCAGTACCGTGGTTAAAAAATCGATGGAATTTGGCTAAAACTCAAAAGCGGTAAAGTAATTTTTAGAATAAGATAACGTAACAATTCCATTACATAAAATGCGTTAATATACCGTGTCATGTTAGTTAATCAATGTTTTGCCCACAACGGAAGGAAAGGTGGTAGGCAACAGTTAGCACGGTTAAACCACACCAGAGGTGAAACTAACTAGGGTACGAAGCAATTGATGGCTTGTGGCAGAAACGTCGAGTTTTCGGTTACCTACTATGACACGATCCGCTTCCGGAACATGTTTAGCTTTAATATACAGATTGTTCCTTTCAAAAAAAGGGGAAAATTTTATTTAGAACATTCTTTTTTTGCTCTTTTAAGCACCTCAATTTATTTAAATTTTGGCATATTTTTTTCACGCAACTAATAATGACGACATCTGTACTTTTCATTTTGGGTTCGCTCTACCATCAATTACTGCAGTAGTGGGGAAGATAGGTGACCCGAATTCATGTTCAAAGCGACCGGACAGAGCTCTAAACATTTCGCTGTAAAAATGTATTTTTGCTGTCTAAATTATGTACAAAAAATTCGGGACTAGCCAATATGAAAAGCTACGGACTAACTTTGTAAATACCTGAAAATGACAAAAAATTTAGCTTACAGGATGTTCTATTAAAGAAAATAACTTAGACTATGCTTGGCAGCAAATACTCACTTCAGCCTTAAGAATTGGTATTAAAAAAGGAGATAATTACACAAATAAGGAAAATACAAGCCTTTTCTATAGTTTTCACGGCGACAATTGCGGTTAAAAGATCACAGCATCATAATTCCCGAGATGAGATCCTATATAAACGTGTATATCAAAGTTACAGATACTTCGCGATGACGCTATACGGTAAACCCTCCGATTATATTCCAACCTGAAAAGAAATTTCGAAATCATTTCTATAAATTAGATCATTTCATTAAGAATTCTTATTTTTTCGTTTTTTTTTTTTTTTCTAGGACTATGGGTGACAAACTAGGGGAAGCCAAGGCTTCGGGCAATCTCGGAAACACCCTGAAAGTAATGGGCCGCTTCGACGAAGCTGTAGTTTGTTGCAAACGTCAGCTCGATTTATCGCGAGAATTGGACGATAAACTAAGCGAAGGTCGCGCCCTCTATAATCTAGGCAATGTGTACCACTCGAAAGGCAAGCATATCGGGCGAGTGGGTCATAAAGATGCCGGGGAATTCTCCGACGAAGTTAAGGCTAGTTTAAATAAAGCAGTGGATTATTACGAGTACGAATTTGCATAAAATTTATCGCTTATTTTAGTCTGAATTTTTCAATTACATTTCCAGGGAAAACTTGATGTTGATGAAGGATCTAGGAGACATAGCCGCTCAGGGCAGAGCTTGCGGAAATTTGGGTAATACTTATTACTTGCTCGGGAATTTCGCGCAGGCGATCAAGTACCACGAGGAAAGACTCTCGATTGCCAGACAATTCGGCGATAAAGCCGCCGAAAGGCGGGCGCATAGCAATCTGGGTAATTCGCATATATTCATGGGGCAATTCGAGGAAGCCGCACACCATTACAAGTACGCTAAAGAAAAAGTTTCCTTTTCAATATTATCACTTTAATACCACATTTTTTTTGTACGCAGGAAGACGCTTTCGCTAGCCCAAGAGCTGAAGGATCGCGCCGTCGAAGCTCAAGCTTGCTACAGCTTGGGAAATACGTACACCTTACTTAGAGACTATGAAACTGCCATAGAGTACCACTTACGCCATCTGTTGATCGCTCAGCATCTGATAGATCGCGTCGGGGAGGGAAGGGCCTGTTGGTCGTTGGGCAACGCGCACGCGGCTTTGGGGAATCACGAGAAGGCGCTGCATTTTGCGACGAAGCATCTGGAGATCAGCAAAGAGGTATGATTGAAAGGAAACGGATTAGACAATATAAAAGATGTTTCCGCTTAAACTGCTACGGAGTAAAATTTTTATTTTAAACAAAACTTTAAACAGCAGCCGCTCGATTTCTAAGTTTCCCAACGGACGGTTAGATAATTATTCCTTAGAATCAGACGAGGAAGACGAAATGAAATCATCTTCAATGCTTTTAGAAGTGGCGGAGAAGCGCACAAACGCCATCTGGTACCAAAAGACAGTAACTCTCGAATTCTTCAATTGCCGGCCTCGAGATGGTGATATATATTCACAAAAATCTAAAGAATATGCAACAATGATATTGAATTATTTTTCTCTCCTAGCAAAATCGATATTTTAAGATTTTCTCTTCTTTTAGAACGTTCAACTTTCGTAAATAAAGCCGGCGCGTATATCAGTAATGGATCGCGCGATCGCGTCCTTGATTTGAAATTTTTCTCCGAAATTAATAGCTGCTGGTTTCACTTAAAATTTTTGGCGATGTCCCAAACAAAATTACTTCTCTCCACCATCAAAATTTATGCGAATTCGTACAAACTGTATATATATATATATAAAAAAAAACGTATAAAACTCTTGAGGACTACAGTAGCTTAGTGGAACGAGTGAAGTATGCGCATTTGTGTTGTTTCCCTTTACAGTTGATGGATTCTATGGGCGAAGCGACGGCCAAAATGAACATATCCGATTTGAAGAAGATTCTGAACCTGCCGGAAAGTCCAGATAGCGGAGACGATAACAAGAACATCACGGCGACGACTCCCAAACCTGACAACGCCGGCGCCCACAATAGGATACACAGGGTGAGGCGAGAAAGCATGGAACAGCTTGATTTATTTAAGGTAGCCAGTTGCTTATTGTACAAAGACTTATACGTGTTAGGTAGCTGTGGTTTCTTGCTTAATATACTCTCGTATACAGGTTGTCTTAGATGAAATTGTGCTTCCGGTTGGGTGTTTCTTACGATATTCTTCGCTTTTGGGTTCTTATTTTTACAATTATTTTTCCCTTAATAACTATATGGGATGTCCCAAAACTTGGCAACAGGTTCAAATTATTGACCATGGACGATGTGATTTATTATGCAACTAATACTAATTTTGAGACTTTTATAAAATGCGCGATAACTGTTGATTGCTCTGTTGTTTGTTAAGATAATTATTGGATTAGTTTTTGTAAAATTTAAAATTTCAATAGTAGAAATGTCTTTCGGGTGATGTCGTGTAGTTAATATTTTACT
>LR736865.1:10004641-10108841 GCA_902654985.2 Oryctes borbonicus
CGTTGACGGTATAATTTGCGCCTGGTATCACTCCAGAGTGCTTTCAAACGAAAAAAAAAAAATGAAAAGTGCCCATTTGAAAAGCCTCGGGGTAATTCGGTGGAGGTCCCAAAACTGCGTCCTTCGCGTTGTCCTTAGTCCTCGCGTGTCCTCTTCTTTGTCATCAGGTTCCTCTAGTACCACCGAGAAACTTCGTCTTATACAACATCTTACTTCTGATCCATTGCTTGAAAAAGCGAAGTGTATTGGCGTTGCCATCTTCACAGTAAGATGTAATGTGGCGTTGTCTCCAAGCAAAACAGCCTCGATGTGGCTAGGGTAAATCTTTATGAGGCAAATATTAGGACACGCAATACCAGCTTTTCTGCACCCGTAAGCAGCTTGGCATTTTTCGCAGACTTTACGACGCACGAAATAAAAATGCCAAGTTGTATGTATGAGGGTGTTCCACAAATTCGGTAAATTTTTTTCGATATGTGTGACGAGAAATTATTATTATTCCTGTTTTTGTCGATATCTCGAGAATGATCAATGTAAAAAACAACAAAATGTATCCACACATATTTCCTGTAGCACGACAAAGAGTCGAGCTCCGGCGGAAACAAAAATTTCCCCCCTTTTTGAAAATCGCGGAACGAGCATGAGCAAAATCAGGGTGGAAACCTTCAAGTTAAATTTTTCTAACTCTCCAGCACATAACACATTTACTTTTGTGAATTTACAATATTTTATATACAAGTTTAATTTATTATATTATTATATAATAAATTAATCTTGTGTGGTGCGGAAGGTGCCGATACTTATGTGTTGTTTACCATACTACGCCACAGTCCTTGCTGTCATTATTATATCAAATTGGTGCCAATTCCAGAAGACAAAAGCCGGCCAACCAACATCTGACAAAGAATTTAATTTAAATTAAATATTTACGTTCATATTTAATGGATTTTAATTCAAGTTAAATTTTTATCTATATAATAATATGTTATAGTGAAAAACAAAACATTTATAATATTTGTTTTAAGTATAAACAAAATTTTTAGTCGATAAACGGCGTCTGTTTAGTGAGTTTCAGATGTTAGTGTTGGCAATACTGGCAATTAATGTTACAAATAAGGCATTTACAGTAAATACAAATTTTTGTTCCAATTTCCTAATTAGACTTAATCCTCCATTGAAATTTAATCCCACTATTAATCAAAAATCCGACTTTCCATAGTCCATTTTTAAATTAATTATCTGTTTTAATTGAGTATTAAGCTAATGGCTAGTTTTCCGAGCGTTATCTTTTAATCCTGACATTAACCTATTATTGAGGTTATGTTCTCTCGATTTCACACGAAATTGACGTGAAATTTGTTTCGTGAGTGCCATTTGGAGTTATTTCTCGGACAAGATTATTGCCGTTTATAAGAAAATGAATGAACAGGCGGACATGTACATGAAACAGCGTCGTATCCGCAGTAGTAATTTTTCTAAAGAAGAGGAGCTGCTGTTAGTTGTGGAAGTGGAAAAGTACAAAAGCATTATAGAATGTAAATCAACCGACAAGATTTCTAACACGGATAAGGTAATATTTGTGTCATATTTACAACGTACTCCCTACGAAAAGAAATAATTCTTTTAGAACGAGGCTTGGAAGAAAATAGAATCCTCGTTTAATGCGAAGAACAATAGTTTTCGTGGGGTACACCAATTAAAAATAAAATATGACAACTTGAAAATGAAAACACGTAAAACAATAGCGGAAATTAAACGTTCTTGGATTGGTATTGGCAAAGGTCCGGCAGCCAACACAGTTGTCGATCCAGTAATAGAGACTATGTTAAGAATTAGAAATAAAGATACCGGTAATGGAATAAGCAACAGTTTTAATAGCGACACATCTGTATCCGAAATAAACGAAGTATGTGTAAGTAGTCGATATTAAAGTTTAATAATCATCGGAGAAATACGATACAATTACAGGTCAGCGAAAACATAGATAAGGTAATAAAAGACGAAGATGATGCGAGCATAAGTTTGATGGTAACGTAATATGTATTACTAATACTTATACTCTTCGTATAATACATACGTTATTTAGGATTCGAAGATACTAATATTGCCTGTAGAAGATGAATCTGTCGAGAGTAGCAATGTCGAAGAACTATCGAACGTAAGCGTTAGTAAATCAGTTTGCGTAATATATTGGGATTAATTTTTACCGTACAGGATTGGAGTACATACGCTTCGAAAAAATTAAACACTCCGTTAAGTAAAAAGTCCCTTCAACAAGCGCCTCTTCCTGTCAGAGACGATTTTTATAAGAAAAAAATTAAATTGATAGAGCAAGAGATTAAGAAAAACGAATTGATAATGGAGGATATTTTGTTAAAAAGGAAACGAGACGAAGAGGAACATCAAAAGAAGATGTTATTGCTCGATATAGAAATAAAATTAAAACGAAAGCAATTAAATATGTGACGTTTGACGAAAGTAATGTGATCGTACACATCTATATGTATTTATAAAATAAAAATAATAAACAAGTAAGTGTTTCAGTATGCGATCGGTTTATTTTTAAGCATGATTTTACAAGGATATCCTCTAGCAAATATTTGTCGAGCTCACCGTCATCACATTTACTTATCAATGTACTATTACTAAATATAGTTTGTTCGTATACCGACGAGGGCTACGATATGTATAATTTTAACATTGATGTACAATCGATTGTTTCGACAACTCATAGAAAGCTGGCACTTCTTTCCATTTCTTCTTTAATCCTGCACATATGTATCTAAGTAGGTCGGAAGGAAACAATAGCTCGGGAAACTTTACAAATTATCCCATGGGTAGATAAGGATGTGGCTCCAGCGAAATTTCCAATAGCTTTCTGCCCTGTTCCAGTTGCATAAAATCTTATCTATCGGTATTTATGTCAAAATGATCCTGTTGCCATCATATCAATGTATTCTAATTTCTAATGTGCATTATTTCGTCTAATTTTTATTTAATGTGGCATTACTTAACATTAAATTAAACTCTCCATTAGTTAATGCTCCATTAACGTAAAAACGTAATAGTTAAAAAGCCGTTCGTACATCTTTTTCTATACAACTATGTTTTTGTTATGTAGAACACACCTACATACAGCGTGTCCCAGGATTGATGTTACGAAACTAAAAATCTTTCAACCTTGATTTAACCCTTTTTCAGAACTAAGCCCTGCTTAGGTTTGGTTTGAAAGTTATTTTTAGTTTAAAAAACGCCAAATTAAATTCCGGTGTACCGGAAGTCTTGGATTATTGAAAATATTTTAGTTCGGTGCAGTTCCTTGCGAGGCAGATATTTTTTGTGACTTTTTGACTTGTTGAAAGGACATTTTTTTTTCTAACAATTTATTTTACGCATGCGGTAATATCGTTAAATTTGAATTCACATGATTTTTCTTTGTGTACTCATAAAAGTCGAGTTGTGAGACATCCTGTATGTTAAAAAAGTAATTTATGTATGTACAAAAATAGCCTTCTCATGGGATTGATGGAATCTCTCACGGCAAAAGCAATGTAAGGAAAGAAAAGGCTAGCCAACGGAGATGTTTTTACCCACTCAGCGACACCAACGTTGCTCCAAGTGCTTCTATAACAATTTACCCATTTCGGACAATCTGTTTGTGCGACATTGCTTTCTAACTTAGCTGCGATTACATTCTTCATCGGTGTGGACGTATTCGATTAACGACAGCTGTTTTGCTACCTTAATTCTTCTTCAATGCATGATTAAATCGCTTTCATTTACAGCTTACACCCGATGGGAAACAGAGGCAGGGCGTAACGTTGATGCCGAAACCCATGGTGGGCCCGGCGACCTCTCCCGATAGACACAACGATGAGGACAGTTTCTTCGATCTATTATCCCGATTCCAATCTAAAAGAATGGACGATCAGCGTTGTTCGTTGACCGTCGATAACAAGGAAAACACGAACGTGGTCAATCTTCCCAAAAACGATGGCCCAGACGATCTGATGGATATGATCGCTGGCATGCAGAGTAAACGAATGGACGAGCAGAGAGTCGCTCTACCCCATTTACCAGGTAAGTCTTAGGCTTTAGATATTCCGCAAAGTTCTCATTTGGAACCGATTAACACCGGTAGACATTTTCAGAGAATTTCAGGAACGATTTCGCTGTAATAGATGATGATTTTTAGGAAGCTTTTCAGTCTTTCCTCATCGCATGGCCTTGGAAAATCGTGGATTGCTTCGATGATGATGCTGCTTTCTTTCTTTGATGTCGTCTTTAGTTCAAATATGAAATTGTTCTCTTGAAAAATTCAGATTTTCAGGTTTATATTCACTCCTGCGTTGAAGTTGGCTATAATTTAAACAAAATGAAAAAAATTAAAAAAAAATACTGGAACATCATTAGTAGTGGGAAGAAAATGAATAATATGTGTCTTAACGTGGACACAGGAATTTGTTGATAGAAGGTAGATGGTACACAACGGAATTGGAAATTCGTGCCATTGATAAGAAACAGAATTTACAGTTTCACTTTAGGTACGGGGCGGGCAAAAAGAGCCAACCCGAAGAAATTTTCGGTAATCAAAAAACCTTTCGCGTGTTTGATGCAACTTTTTGGAGAACTTGTTCAAACATGTTGCACCGTAACAACCCAATTGGATAAATAATCTAATTTCCCAGCATATTCTCAAGTTGCCATTTTAACTTGAAGTATTTGCAATTGCATTTCCATTTGCAGACAGTGTATCATTTCCTAAATCTGAAAATCATAGAGTATAAATTTTTTACAGGACTCCAGCCGAATTCGCTACATAAACTGAAAGAGTCTTCACGTAACACGATACCGGATGATTCGTTTTTGGATCAGCTGGTGAGATGTCAGGATTCCCGCTTAGAGGATCAGAGATCGCCTCTTCCGGTTTCGACGGCGGATACGGAATGCGAAGCACCCGTGCCGGTCGTCAACAACCCTCCGAAGAGCGGAGCTACCGTTCCAGACGAGGACTTCTTCAGCTTGATCATGCGATTCCAATCCGGTAGGATGGAGGATCAGCGAGCGACAGTGCCTCGTATTGTTCAAAGGTGGGTATTAGATAAGAGAGAGCAAGCTTCCGGTATAGTCAAGTATAAAGTAAATTAGCACGAGAATCAACGTCAGCAACGGAAGCTTTTTTTTCTTGTGAAATCTTAAGTATACTGGGTGATTTTTTTTTAATACCTCCAAAAAAAAAGGACTTTATCAAAAATAAGCTCATAATTAAAATTTAATCATTCTGCAGATGATGAAATGCTAAAATTAGTCCCCCTCTCCATCCTTATACCTTCTTACAGGGACATCTCATCGGAATTTCTTGCTACTTTAACAATTATTTCGATTGTTCGCTGCGATACACCAATTGCCTCACAAGTTGATTACAAAAATTAATGTATAAATTAAACCCTTTGAACCCTGTTTGAACCCTTAACAAAGGCGTTTTGAGCTGCCGCTGCTAAGTTTCCAAAAGCGACTACTGCGCATCCCAACCGCTCGCTATTTCCCCCAGATAGTGACCGGGATCCCTCCCGCGCGTAATTCAAATTTCGGGTGCCACCTCGGGGCTGATTCACCCTCTTGCAAATGTGAACTTACATATTTTTCAATTTTTCAGGATCGCCAATGGAAATCTACCGCAACAGAACTTCAACAATGCGAATTGCAACAACAACAATCTGAATGGTAAAAAGAAGAAGTAATCTTTTAGACTGGTTTCATTGCAAATCATCTCGAATTGTCCGATTCGAAAATGCGAAAAGTATTAAAGGAGAAAAAAAAAAAATGTTGTACGTATACTCAGTAAGGACACAAAATGGAAGAACTGTAAACTGCCATGACGTACCCGTTCACACACTTCAACATAATATTCACGTATTAGTTGTATTACACAATTTTATCTTTTACGTTACGTTCCCATCTAATAATAATCTAGATCTAGATCACGATTTAGGGAGCAACAAGAGAGTTGATACGCGCGGAGGTTTTTTGTTGAAGCTATATAACATTGCATTCAACTCGTCTTGTTTCTTATACCGCGAACGTTAAAAATATCAACTGAACATTTTATTCGACCTTTTATATATTCTTTATTTCGATTTTCTTTTTTATAAACTACTTTATTAGATGTATCTTTCATTATTTAAATCGATAATGAACATTATTATTATTATTACGATTTATATATTATTGTATTAAAAATGTACACTCTTACACTTCCAATATTATACAAAAGATATTTTATGTTACTATTATATACGATATATATTAAAAGAAAATATTTATAATACGAGAGACAAGAGAGATATTAAATATTAAACATTTACTAGTGCCAAGATAACTAATAAATTCGTTCGAACCGATTTTCTTCTCGATAGATGGCGTAACCGTCGTCCTCATACCGATAGCCGGATAATATTGACTTTAACTTAATACATAGACGAATTACAATACTTAGTATGGTACATTGCGTATACATGTTGAAATTGTTGTTAATAATGCGCTAATCGTTAGAGATAAAAAGGAGGAAAAAAAACAATTGCATACCAAAAAAAATGCGAATTTGTATTACTTAGCGAAGTAATTACTACTATTAATGAAACATTTACTGCGATTTTTTCTATTAAGAAAGCAATTATTAAACAGAACGTTGTTGTAGTTTGTACGAAAGCTGAGAGTAATTTTCAAAAATATTAAAACGAGGTTTACACGCTATTCATTTATGTTCGATCCTCGTATGTACCCGAAAATGATACGGGTTCGACCCCCTATTTGAGAGAGTTGATTTTTTAAATGTTCTATTCTAAAAATCTTTCATTTTTGCCCCTTCTCAGATACGAAAGTTTTTCCGAAATCCGGACACTCTGTATACGACAATTTCAATTACAGCTACACCTTTTACGAAGTTGCACTGATGAGCCGTATTACGACGAAACGCGCCGCTGCACACGGTGGATGTTGATAGCTTGTCTCATTATTATTATCCAAATATTTTCGTTAATGTCGTAAGTAACGGTAGCAGACTTTTACTGTCTGAAATTTTTAAAGAAAAAAAAAAAGAGGCGAATTTTATTTATACATGTTCTAGAAATCTTTCATTTTTGCGCCTTCTCAAATACGAAAGTTATTCCGAAATCCGGACACTCTGTATACGACAATTTCAATTACAACTACACCTTTCACCAAGTTGCACTGATGAGCCATATTACGAGACGAAACGCGCCTCTGCACACGGTGGATGTTGATAGCTTGTATCATTGTTATTATCGAAATATTTTCATTAATGTTGTAAATAACTGTAGCAGACTTTTACTGTCTGAAATCTTTAAACAAAAAAAAAAAATAAGCGAATTTTATTTAAATTTTTTACAAAATAAAATTAAACAAAAAGAACAAAATGATACCTTTTGATTAGGAAAGGCTTTTAACGTGATTTAGATAGAAATCAGTTCAAACTCCGATAAAGATTTTTTATGCGTCAAGCATTACTTCTGCAATTTGAATTAAAATATCGGCTCTCTCTAAGGCTAAATACGATCGAATACGATTCAAAAGCATTGACGGAGCACCCTATAAGAAACATCACAAACTATTATATATATTTATTTATCGTCATTAGAGATGAGCAAAGTAGGGGAAATAAGCAGAGACTAGACGGACTCGTGTTTATTCGTCTCACGAGGATGGTTTCCCCGAGAGTCGACAAAACACGAGTCTGTCTAGTCGCTGCAAAAAAAAAGTAATAATTTCCGGTACCTTGCTCGCCCCCAATCATCATCATACCTAGCGATGTTAAAAGAAGCTGGGGATGTTTTCGAAATTGTTCACGCTTCTTGTAGTATTTTTAAGGGAATTGTTAATTGCCTATTAAGTTTGTAAAAGGCAGTACAAGGGAAGGAAAAATGTAAACACATAGTGCACGTTACACCATGTGTACGGGAATACCACAAAAATTAAGTTAGATTTACAACATTGGATAAAACGGAAACAACAATAATCACGTGATCCGCGTAGTATTGCATTTGATTCGGGGGGCTGCGAATTCAACCGAGTGGCGTCATAGACTAAGTAACATGTTATTTAATTTACGGTTTTGCGCGTTGGATTTGGTCAGGGAGGAGGGGAGTGAGGCAGTTAGAATCATGGTTGAGGTTACAACTCGTAACAAACCTAGAATAATAGGCGCATTGCGCATGCGTATAATATCGCAAAGACGCAAATTCTCAGTGTGCTTAAAGTGCTTAACATTTACTAGCATTTATAAGTGCTGTGTACACTACCGTCCATATTAGTTCGGACATGCAAATAAATGTTAAAAAAACGAGAAAATATTCAAACTCAAAAATTTTTATTGCATTTTATTAAGAGCGATTAAAATTATAAACGTAAAAAAATTCTAACGAAAAATAAAGAAAAACTTCTTAAACATTCCGTTCATCAAAGAAATTCGCTTTTGCGCGAAGAACAGCTTTCACAATCCGAGGCATCCGCTCCGCTAGTTTTTCAAGCACTCTATTTGGCATATTAGCCCATTCCTCTTATAAAATGTTCCACAGGTGGCCTACGAAGGTAGGGCATACTTTTCGGATCCTCCTGTCCAATTCATCCCATAACAGCTCGATGGGGTTTAGATCGGGGCTTTGCGGCGGCCATGTCATTATTTGTAAATTGCCATTATCTTGTTCTTCATTTAAGAAATTTTTACATATCACTGCTGAGTGTTTGGGGTCGTTGTCCCGCATGAATACAAAATTTTCGCCGATTAGACGTTGCCCCGATGGTATTGCATTTTCTTGCAGTATTTCTAAATAACCTTTTCGCAAAATACCTTCGATTCGCTTCAAGTCTCCTGTACCGGCGTAGGAAAAACAACCCCAAACAAGCACAGAATTTCTTCCTTGCTTGACGGTTAGCACTACACAATCCTGCAACATTCTTTCGCTCTTCTTACAAAAACGCGCCTTGATTGTCCGAACACCTCAAACTTTGACTCATCAGTCCATAGCACCCTTTTCCAATCATCCACTGTCCAATTTCTATGTGTTTCTGCCCACTGTAGCCGTTTTTGCCTGTTTCCCCGTCGAAGTAGGGCCTTTCTTGTTGCAATGCGGCCGTGAAGATTTGCAGCTTTTAATCTTCTTTTCACTGTAATAACAGAAATTTTTCTTGCACGGTTGCGATTTATTTCGGCGCCGATTTCTGGTGCAGAGGTAAGAGTATTGTAAATTTATTACCTGCAGTATTGACCCGAAAATAATCCTATTTGTGCCGATGAGGATTATTCTGAAAATTACTATACAGGGTCATAAAATATAATAGGTTTTTAATCATTCTCTAATCGATATTCTTGGAAATTTGCCTGTACAATTGTTTATAAACTTCATAAAGGACCTAATATAAATATGTTATTTATATATAAACGCAATTATATTATCTTTTAGTGGAGTTTACAACATTTTACTAGGGTCCGAATTAATATGGGCGGTAGTGTACATTCTGTAGCATTTACAATTTAAGGCATATCAGCACACTCACATCACTAATCATACCCCTATGTTACATAGAACACATCACATTCTATTCGCGATGAAGTTGTATTATATTTTCCTTTATTGAACTTCGCGAATTATTTTTTGTTTTTATGCGATTCCATGCCATTCCATCGGTAAGGGGGTAAATTGTTACCAACATAAATGAATAGTGCATTTTTTCGCGGTAAAACTGGTACTTGGTCTTGTATACGTATTTGTCTTTTTCTATTTTATTTCTCGAATTTTTAAACGATATGATACTTGATAAAAGCGTATCAGAAAATATATTAACCCTATTGACTATTGAAAAAGATTTTATTAAATCCAAAATTACGAAACGGTTTAAAGAAAAGACAATGTTGTTTTTATTCATATGGTACAAATATATATTGAAATAAATTGATTTTAAATATGCCTTGTTTTATTTGTTCGAAATCTTTACTTAAGATACAACCTCCATAATTCGAACTAATTAATAGAGCGCAACATTCTCGCTTGCCCTCCAGTGGTGTTTAATCGCGTGAGGTTGGGGGGATACAGAGTTGCTTCGTTAGTTGTCGGCAATTCCCGGCCTTCTATCCTGTGTGTGTTGTCTGCTGGCTAAAAGGGTAAACACGTGTTTATTTGCCAAGTCGGCAGACGCTACGTAGGTATTTGCCGTCAGTGCGCGAGAAGATTGAGAATTATGTGAAAACTGCTGTAAGAAATGAGCGATTGTGGCTAACTGCAGATGAAGCTACAGACATTTAAAAAATCCTTAGTATCGATTGTAGCACGGACGATGACCGTCGCACCCTTACTTGCTAGCCTGTAAAAAAACAGCAAATCGGATCTTTTTAACAATAGTCTTGTGAAACATCCGTTATAAAAATTCAAAGATCATTTTAAGTACGCTATTACGTCGCTAGATGTAGAGCGATCTTTTTCTGCGCACAAGCAGATATATACGCCGCAACGGACGGGTCTCAAAGGGACCACTGCAGAAACGTACGCTATGATACAGGCGGATTTCTTTTCAGCCATTTAAGCACATTAAATTAAATTTAAATATATGGGGTTCGATTTAGGTGGCAACATAAAATAATATAAATTAAAAAACATTCTGTATATAACAATACCCTCGCCGCTTGCGCACCATTTACTTTCGCTGAGTGGCCGCGGTTCAAACTAACAAAGTGGAAGGGGTAATTCCCCGCGTGTACCGCATTTAGAATTTGGGAGTTTAAAGTGGTCTAGAGGCGGGGAATCCCCTCTACTATTCTGTTTATTCTTTTGTAAAAAGGCACCAAGGCAACCGTTTACCCAAATTACCCATTGTGGACTGGTACGTAAAGTTGTGATCGACTGTCACGAGTGATACGATAGAAAATTAGTTAGCCAACGATTACTTATAAACATTTTTTTTTTAATTCAACAGTACTTTAATTTATTATGATGTCGTGTTGTACGGGGGGTTTCCCCAATTGTCGAATCGTGTCAGACCGAAATTCGAGGGGAAAATCGGATTAGAGAGGTTGCACTGTACGGGATCTTGGATGACATTTTTGCAAAAATTATATACACTGCCGTTCAGAGAAGTTCGGTCGGTTGGTAAAAAACATGAAAAGGTTACAGAAACAAACGAAACTAAAAACAAAATGCAATTTTATTGTATGTACAGGTAAAAAAGACAAAAATAAATAAATAAAAAGTTATTCTGGCCTAATATAACATACTGAACATTATTTTTTTTTTTCATCGAAAAAACCTCCTTTGCTGTTAATCACCGCTCGAACTATTCTAGGCATTCTTTCGATAAGTTTTGTTAAAACGGATTGTGGAATCTTAATCCATTCATGTTGCGGAATATTCCGTAAATGTTCTTGTGAAGTTGGGCATATTTTTCGGATCCTCCTGTCCAGTTCATCCCACGACAACTCTATCGGGTTCAAATCTGGGCTTTGTGGGGGCCATGTCATTACTTTCAGGGTATGCTGTTTTTCTTGCTCCTTTAGATAGTTCTTACACACTAACGCAGTGCGCTTTGGGTCGTTGTCATGCATGGATGTAAAGTTACGGCCTATTATACGCAATCCTGATGGCACTGCATGATTCTGGAGTATTGCTAAATAATTTTCCTTCCTCATTACACCCTGCGCTCTGCATAAATCGCCCGTCCCAGCAAAGGAGAAACATCCCCACACTAACACAGAACTACGCCCTTGCTTCACTGTTGGCACAATGCAGTTCGGGATCACTTTTCGGTTTTAGATCTTCGGACATAAACTCGTCGATTTTGCCCAAAAACCTCAAACTTTGACTCGTCACTCCAAAGCACGTGTTTCCAATCATCTAACGACCGATCTAGATGAGAACGGGCCCACTGTAGCCGTTTTGCTCTGTTGCCCCGACGTAATAAGGGTTTTCGAATGGCAATGCGCCCATGAAGGTCCGCTTGTTGAAGTCGACGTTTTACCGTACTCGTCGAAACTTGTTCTTCACGGCCGCGATTGACTTCGGCTGCTATTTGTGGCGCTGTTAATTTTCTATTGCGTTTGCTTCATAATACAATTCTCAAATCTTCAGCTTTTGTTGTTTTCCTAGATGCTCCGGGACGAACACGATTTTCTATAGTTCCAGTTGTCCGATATCGCTTTATGATGTTATTTACTGTTGAACTTCTCATATTTATTTTTTCAGCGATTTGTCGCCGCGAATATCCTTCTTCAAACAGCGTAATAGTGCGTGAACGTTTTTCTACGCTGGTAGGCTTGCCACGTGCCATTTTGAAGCCAAATTTTCTTAAAACTTTCGCGCAAAAACGACAGATGCACACCAACACACGTTTAACAGTAAAACGAAGCAAATTTATATCTTTACGCCGGTGATAAATAAACAAGAATGAGACTGCGGTATATTTCCTAAATGTATCGTTCGTTAATAATCCCCAAACGACCCGTTTCAAAAGATCGGCACTTCCGAGAAATTCTCGGAATGATAATAAAAGGGACTTTATTGTGGTCGTCGCAATATTTCTACTTTACATCATAATTTACGGCTTTAATCCCTTAGAAAAGAGTGTACGCTTAATATTTTTCTAATTTTATGTATTAATAATTGTATATACAGTGTGATATAATAGATTTTTATTGTGCGACCGAACTTCACTGAACGGCAGTGTACATGACTTCTTAGATAACTTTCCCATATCCCGTCCAAGTCCCCTCAGAAAAAAGAAATCGACAATTAAACACCTTAATCTAATCAATCACAAATTAATTACAGCGTCTTATTCATAAAATTACGAGAACTGTGACAGAGTTATATGTAAGCCAGGGTACATAATCGATAAATATTTTCAAAACAGTATCTTTACTTAACGGTGGACTCAATATTGATAACATATCCTGAAAAATCTACCTTCAGATAAGGTGTTATTGAACGCCCGATACATGCAAATTGAAGAAATAATATCGACGTTATTCTCGCTCAATCTTCATCCATATTCCTCAACACTCTAGTTAGTAGTGACGAAATATGATACAACAACAAAAATCATTATTTATATATCTTTTAATCGCAATTTTATTAAATAACGGTAAGTGGAACAGCCTCATACTTTGTTGCGAACTCTTTTAAAAATTTTTTTTTCATAGCTTCAACAGCAGCAAGACATCCCAATAGCAGACATGGAAATTCAATCCTGAAGAATATATGTGAAAAAGGTGCTTATTACGATGCTGTTGAAAGTAATTGTGTAGCTTGCTTATGTGAAACGATCGGATCCAAAAATATTGCTTGTGACGTCAATAACGGACGATGTTTCTGCAAGATGGGATACAATGGGTAAGTATTGTGATAGGAAAAATAATGCTAAAATAATTTCCTCGTGGTTTTGATGGAATAATCGACGGCAAACGCAACGCTGTTGCCTCACAGTGAACGCCACAACATTTCAAAATGACAAACTAGACATCTCTTGGCGCCCTCTAGTGCCAAAGAAACGCATGCCTGCCGTTCAGGAAGCAGCGACATAAACTGGGTACTGTTCCCTAAACCATCCTTCAAGCAGTTCTCATGATTGCTAAACACGAGATGGCGGCGAAAGTAGCGCTTTGGGGAACCGCACATGTGAATATGCTTAGAAACAATAAAAAAAACAATGCTAAAATAGCTTCCGCGTCCCGATAGAAGTCGCCCAAGAGATATCTAGTTTGTCGTTTTGCACAGTTGTGGCATTAACGAGGTAACAGCGATAAAGAGTTGAGTAACAAAAAAATACTCTCGAAACCACGCTGATGACGCCGGGTAGGCAGAAACATGTCCGCGAATTAGTGTAATTTTTTTCTCTCCTTTTATTGCGTTTGCCGTGAATTAATCCATCAATACCATGAAGAAGGTATTTTAGCATCATTTTTTTTGGTTTGGGCGGATGACTATGAGCCTTAATTCGAACCCCGATTCGCAAATTTTTGCACTGTTGCCAGTCACCTTCCCAGCCAACGGAATTTTCCTCACTTTCTTCGGAGCCTTAATTCGCTTGAATTGCTTCAACAGGGCTTTGGAGATGTTCGTTCGAATGCTTTTTTTGGTCTCGTGGCACCCAACGTTGTCATGCCCAAATCTTCAATTTCGTTGTTTCGAGCCTCTGCTTTCTCTCCAATTCCACGTCACGTATAGGACCAGTTGAAGGAGTTTTCCGATATTGTCGATGGTGGTTGCAGTCTTTGTCCGATCCGAATGTTCTTCGTCATCCACGTTTAAATTCAGCAGCCCCAGATTTCACTCTGCAAATGATGGTGAAAAGTTCTCGTCCATATCGGTTTTAGTTAATTCAAACACAAGCGACCGTTAACAACTGAATCTTAAAGTCAGAATTTGAATTAATTTGAAAATGCTGGTGTAGCCAATCGACAACGGTCGTAAAAGCCACTATTTCAACCCATTTCAAGGTAAAAATGGTTCTTTTTCGAGATTATTTCCCTAATTGGAGTTAAAAACAAAAAAAAAAAAAATTTAACCAGTTATAATTGTTTAATTTGAGAAATCTCTTTTCCAGCGAAAAATGCTCATCGTGCATTGCCGGATATTACCGAGATGTATTGAGAAGGACCTGCGTGCCATGTAACTGCAACAAAGACGGTTCTAAAAGCATCGAATGTACTCCAACGGGCCAATGCCGATGTAAGAAGAGCGTAGGCGGGAAAAAATGCAATCGCTGTCTAGATTTAAAATTAAATTTTCGAAAAGAATGCACCGAAAATTGCCCCCCAATGTACGACGCTGTCGGGGAAGAATTTAAAATATTCGATAAGCAATTGGAAAAAATGCAAATGGTCCTAAACAGCGTCGGGATGGAGAAGAATCGAATGGATGAACTAACATCAAAAATTAACGAATTAAAACAGGAAGTAAAAAAGAAACTTATCGACTGGGAGGATCAAGGCGACGTATTGAGATTATTCGAAATGATAAATGATCTACGGAATCAAATTGGATCTTATACAAGACAAGCCGAAGACCTCAACGAACTCCAAAGCATAACGAAGCAAATCCTTGAGGAATTGGCGAAGATTGACGATATAATAAAATCATCTCGAGGGACTTGCGCTGAAACCTGCAAGAAAGTTGCTGCGTACAAAGAGAACAGAAAAAAATTCTTCCGGAAATTAAACGAAATTCAGACCAATTACAAGGACGCATCGGATAGAATCGCGTTATTAGAACATGGAGCTGATGAATCCAAAATCAAAGGGCAAGCCGCTGCGAGAAGGAGCAATCAAATCCACGAGGACGCTAAGAAATTTATGGCACCGAAAGATGCGGGTGATGGCGTTCTTCTTCCGGTTGAAACCGATAGGATAAGCGGAATTTTTCAGCAGCTGGATGAAATGAGAGGAGATCTCGAGGAAGTTCAGAAGTTATATGAAGGCACGAGGAAGCTCCAAACGGATTTTGCGTTTTTAACTGTGGAAGCTATGCGCCATTATTTGGACAGTAAGTATACAGCGGATGGTGTTTTGTAGAAAATCTTGGACCAGCGAGCCTCTCTAAGGGTTCGGATTCAGTTCGCAAAGATTTGATCCAAAAAAGTCTTTACTTAAAACTTAAAATAGAATTTAAGTCCAGTTTTCGGTTTTCCCAAGTAATTCCCTCTTGATGTAACGTGAGTATCTCTTACAGAATGTAAATCGGACGTAGAGAATCGCACCAAATCAACCGTACAAAATTTACAATCTTACGAAAATCAACTGAGAAACATCAGCTCACTATTCCCAATAAACCAAAGCAACATTACCGACATCAAACGCATAATCGACCACAATTGCGACGAATTGGAAGAGTCCAAAGTCTTGGCCAAGAAATTCATCGGGGACGAAGACAAGACCAGGGAAGCTCTCAAGAAGATTTTCGAGCTAATAGCAAATATTAATGTCACCGTAATCGAAGAGGCGAAGCTTCTCAGTGAAACAAAAGAAAATCTCGCCAGGGAGGCAGCGAATTTCGATAAGAGGTTCGCGGAAGCGGAGAAGAAGACGAACCAGGCTATTGAAGAAATGGAAAAGAAAACTGCCGTTCTGGAAAAAGATGTCGAAGAAATCGAGATGAATATATCGGGAATAGAAAAGGACGTGGAAAAGTTGATGGATGTTTTGGAGCACTTAGAGACGATAAAGTTTCTATCCGAAGAGCTCGCTCGACTTAAAGCTATTAAAGAAGAATTGGATAAGATCGACAATTCTACCTCGTGTATTGTCTCCGTGGTTTAGATGATATACAGAGGATGTATTTTCTATTTTCTATTCTATTTTTTTTTATTTTTATTTTATTTTTTTTATTTTTTCTTTATTTATTTTATTCTATTTTTTCTATTTTCTATTTTAAATATTTTTTTATAATACTTTAGGTGGTGAAATAAACAATAACAAAAGTAATGTCCGGATAAGCTAGTAAAATCGATTCCTTAATAGATTTGGTTGTTTTCTTTTTTTTTTATGAAGTAGCTTTATATACCGGGTGTTTGTTTGACAAAATTTCTGGAAATTTATGAAAAATTTCCGGAAACACGTAAGAAGTATTATCGACGGGGACAACATTTTATGCAAAAATTGACTCACCCACTTGAACCCCCTGCTCCCAGCTATCCCCTTAAAAACGTTAAATGGAAAGGGTTATCGAGTAATACCGGTGAAATTTCTTTGTTTTATGCTAATTTGTGCCGCAACAATTTCGTTTTGTGTTCGCGTAGTTTTTGAGATATTTGGGCATGAGGGCTGGCGTGAACCTTTATTCAATAGCACCTGCACCAATTTTTCCCCTGGATGCTCAAATATCTTGAAACCGGTGTGACTTCGACAAGACAAAAAAAGGACGGGTCACTGTAATAAAGCCTATATTGGTCAAACAAAAAGAGCGATAGAAACTAGATTCAAAGAGCATATAAGAAATTATCGCTACGGAAGATTGGACGCGTCGAGTGTGGCACAACATATAAATGAAACCGGGCGTAGTATTAAATTAGAAGACTTAAAATTGATTAAAAACGTAACGTCGCCGCGAGAATTAGATGCGTACGAGACGGTTTACATAAAAAGTAATAAAAATCTGATGAATAGAGAAAACGGACCGTTGTCGTACTCTGTCCTCTTTGACCTTTTGCAGTAGGCTGGCACTAGTTTATATTTTGGGTTTTTTTCCCGTCTATCTATCCGTGTTTTTCGCATGTCGTGGTTTAAGACTTGGGCACTTGTAAAACAATATTTCTTCTCGGAAGAAGGGATAGTTCATGCATGTTATTTTTCGCACGTCGTAGCTTCAAGGCGCGCAGGAGGTAGAAATAGGCACTTGTAAAGAATATCTTTTCTAAGAAGTAGGGATAGTAAATGCATGTTTAGTTTTAGAAAAAAATTTCTCACATCATTCGGTCACCGGTTGATGATGAGGACCATTCGTGTCCTCGAAACGGCCGTCCCGGACTAATTATTATATTACTAAATAATAAATTAAACTTGTGTGGTGCGGAGTGTACCGATACTTATGTGTTGTTTACCATACTACGCCACAGTCCTTGCTATCATTATTAAAATTTGTCCTTGCACGAAACGAGCATAAAGCTACATGCAATAAAATTGCCAAATTTACAGTTTTCTTTTTGCCAAAGAATCGCGTTCTACGAACGAAAAATACAGGCTTCGATGCTAAGCGCTTTAGAAACCGCTCCTCCCTGCTCCCCTTTGGCTACGCCCATGAGTAGTATAGCCCAATACCAACAGAATTTTATAATTGGCAATGTTGGTTGAAATTGTTCGTATGTTGGTAACAATTCATTTGCTTTACTTCGACCGATTTACAGATTTTATGTAAATATTATTGTATATTTGATATTCTCGTCCAGCGGTCAACTATTGTAAAAATCCAATAATTTAGTGAGCACCATGTCGAAGAACATTACATGTCCAAAAGTAATTGTAGTTTGTCGAACTTGTTTACAGAAATGCCAAGCATATTTCGCTGTATTTGAACACTACGAAGCCAATAAATTGCTTTCAGATATACTAACCGAGTGCACAGCACTAGAGGTATTAATCGAAGGATTATTACTTGGAAAGATTATTTCTACATGTTTAATTATAGGTAAAACAGCTTGATGGCTTACCGATATACATGTGTAACGATTGCAGGGAAAAACTTGTATCGGCATGGAATTTTAAGTTAATGGCCATTGAATCTGATCGGAAGTTCCGTAACAATGATAAAACAAGACCACAAGCGGTAACTTTCCCGATTGAAGACGATGACAATATGGGAGATACGGTTTACGAAGACGAGATGAGCATAAAAGAGGAAGACGTTGCTGTTATATTGGAAGAATCGGAATCGCTTGCTGTAAACAAAGAAAATTGCGCTAGTAATAAAGTAGACGTTGTAAAATGCGATGAATGTAACATCGACAATTCCATGAAATGTGAAAACGAAGCCAAAGAAAATAAAATTCCAGAGGTCTCCAATGAAAACTTTGAAGATATCCTCGAAGGAGAGTCGGAAATTGTAAACACGCACGAACCAGATGAACAACCATTGAGCAGTATATTTGGGTTTAACGAGAAAGGCGTACCGATGACAAAAAATGGTCGAAAACTTACTGGCCCGGAACGGCAAAAAGTACCCATGTTTTGTAAGCCTTGCAATCGTTATTTTGCATGGAAATACTATAGAATCCATCGAAAACAACACACAGGCGAAACTCCGTACAAATGCGAAGCTTGTAATAAGGCATTCGTTCTATTGAATCACTTAAAGGCCCATCAAAGGATCCATAATGAAGAATTCCGATACGAATGCGATATTTGCGAGAAAAGATTTAAATATAACGACAATCTCCTAGCTCATAAACGGACTCATGCCGAGGGAACCCCATACCGATGTCACATCTGCAGTTCGGCTTTTAAGCAAGAGAAATATCTCAAAAATCATATACAGAGGCACGCTAAGGAGAAGCTGTACGTTTGCGAGACATGCGGGAAGTCTTTCGGTGACTCAAGTGGGTTCAGTAACCATAAGCTCAGTCACCGAGGAAGGAAAATGCATCCCTGCCCGACTTGTGGAAAAAAGTTCCCAACTCTGTCTCGTGTGAAAGGACACGAGAGGCAAGTGCATTCAGATGATAGGCCCTTCACTTGTAATCACTGCGGTAAACGGTTCAAGGTGAAAGATACTTTAAATAAGCATACTTTGATTCATACCGGCGAAAAACCTTACAGCTGCAATATATGCGGGAGATTGTTTCGACAACGCGAATGTTTACGGCCGCATATGCGAATGCATACTGGGGAGACGCCGTATTGTTGCGAGAAATGCCCAGCTAAATTTAAACACCTGCATCTCCTCAAGAACCATGGAAAGGTGCACAACAGTTAATTTATTTGAAGGCGATGCGTTTAAAAGAAATGTGTAAATAAGTAGCTTTTGTAATTTGTAAATATAACTTTCGTTTTTGTAGTTTATTTTTAATTTTTAAGCAAATATTCCCGTATTAAAATGAAATTAATTTTTTTAGGCAATTCCTTAAAGTTAAGAATAAAGAAAGTAAAGGAATATGGCAACACCCCCGCTTGCGAATAAATCGCCACTTACGCCAAATATGGCTTTATAATAATCTAAGAGCCGCTAGATACGGCGTCATCAGCGTGGTTCCGAGAGTATTTTTCATATCTCTACCTTCTATCGCGGTTGCGTTTTGAATATTTGTTTTGAAAGCTTTTTAGATCAGGCGTTGCGTTTTTTTGTATTTTTTTTTTTGATTTTTAGGTGAATAAGTTTGCTCATTGTGTTTGTCGTATCTTCTCTCTCTCTCTAATCGTGGTATAAAGTATACATCTTTCTCTTTTCTTATTTTGCTATTTTTAAGGATCTAGAGAAGCTTATTTAGCCGGCCAATTCATTTCAATAAAGGAAATGCTTGGTAGAAATGTCTTTCGGGTGTTATCGTGTACTTGACGTTTCGCTGACCACCCTATCAGCTTCTTCAGAAGATTTCTAAAGAGTCTTTAGAAAAAAGAAAGAAAGATATCAACTACACGACATCACCCGAAAGACATTTCTACTATGGATTACGGTCGTGAAAGCCTACACTCAACTAAAGGAAATGCGGCTTATTACGCATTAAAATAATACTAAAGAATCGGCGAAGTAATAAAATGAAATAATTTTTACAAAGAAACTTAAATGCAATTTTTCACGGAGGGACATGGTGTGTTATGCGCGGCTGTGCAACGAGCTTTGAGAGATAGTAAATATTTGTGCAGTATTCATTTGGACGATGCAATGTTTTTAAACAATTTCAAAGATCTATATTTCACTGTAACTTGCACATGAAGATCGAGGTAATATTAAAGCAATAGTTTAATGAGGCGGAGAAAAATTAAGAGATAAAAGATTAAACTTATTTATACGATTTAGAGCATTCTCTAGCTTGAAATTGATAAACAAAAATTTGTAACACGAGAAGGGAAAAATCATACATAATCAATATGATTTAGTTTTGGATGAGAGAAAATAATGCTGGAACGGGAGACTCCCAAGGAAGATCATAATAAATAAGATAAAAATGCAGAGGCTAAAGTGTCTGGAGCATGTGCTCAATCTCAAAGGCCATAGCTGGTAATTTTTTTATTACAGTTATTGTTGCTACGAAATTTCTCATCAGCGTTAAGAGACATCGACGAGGAAATTAGCTTCTCTGTGCATTTAAGTCATATGTACTTTGGTAAATCGTTAAATGGTACAATGGTACTTACAATTATTCTTTACTGGATCGATTCTTACAAGCTTATCTTTTATTTATTGCATTTTATTGCATTTATTTTTTTTTATTTATTGCATTCGCATTGTATATAATTCTGCAAGTTCAGCATTTTATCCGTGAAATTTAAAAAATGTCGCATAATTTTTTCTTTAATTTTCAATATTTTTTTTTTATAACGAAAGAGTGCGTACGGGAAAACCAACCAACCTGCTTAAAATAACAAAAGATGAAATTAAAAAAAAATCTGATCAAATAAACAAAAAATAAAGAAAACTAAGTCCAATAAAAAAAAGAGAATAAAAAAGAAAAAAAAGCTTAGGAGACATTGAAATTCAACCGCATATTATCGACGCCACAGGCAAATCGCTATTGACGCCCAGTGTTGCCACCACCTAGCTACTTTTTCATACTAATAGGTCAGTAATTTTCCTATTATAACGGAAATTTAAAAATTAAATGCAACTAAAACACTATTTTTGGCGCAATATTAAAAAAAAATCAAATGTAATCCGTCGATTTATTTGTGATAATGATCACTAGCAAACTACATAAAAAAATACCAAATCTATTTTACGAATGTGCTAATGGTGGCAACACTACTGACGCTAATTGCATACTGAGAACATGGCGGCGCCACTTGCGCCAGCGAGATTCTCCGAAAAGTAAGGGCTCTTGATTGTTTTACTATTCTGTGGTTACACAAGCAATAGGTAGTTGAGTGTAGGCTTTCACGACCGTAATCCATAGTAGAAATGTCTTTCGGGTGATGTCGTGTAGTTAATATTTAACTTGACGTTTCGCTGACCATCCTGTCAGCTTCTTCAGATTTCTTAAGACTGCTGTTGTTGTCTTTTGCTGCTCGTTATATATCCTATTTTTGTTCCGCTTTGCTGATCCATAACAAAAACCAAAAAATCCAAACAAAAATAGGATATATAACGAGCAGCAAAAGACAACAACAGCAGTCTTTAGAAATCTTCTGAAGAAGCTGATAGGATAGTCAGCGAAACGTCAAGTAAAATATTAACTACACGACATCACCCGAAAGACATTTCTACTAAGCAATAGGTAGGTAACTATTTTTGTTGGAACGAAACTAATAAACAGCCTTCCAGATTTAGGCGGATTGTTCGAATGCGGTAAATCATCGTATTTGAAAGCAACATTTGTCCAGATTTAATGTGCAACACATACAAGGTTTATATAATAATATAGTATGTATTTACTGGCGTAGAAAATCAGAATATAACAAATGACCAAATCGCAGAAATATAAATGATGTCGGGGCTCTTTCTTTGATCTATAAACAAATAAAAAAAGAAATTAAGAAAATATATATTGTGCCTGGACCCAACAGAGATCTCTGGGGAACTCCAGAAATAACGGGTCTACTAGACAAACGTTCTTTGTCAATCTCGAATGATCTTTTACTCATTAGCTATTTATCAGATCATCTTAAACGCCAAATCCTCGTGCGGTAAGGTTTATAAAGGGGGCCTGCACATTAGATCAACTGTCCATTGCATCTCTGATGATGTCCGCGGTCCTAAGGAATTGAAATTCCATCCACAGCGTGGCTCCAAATCCCTACTGCTCCGCAACCATGCGCCCTTCTCTTCCACTTCATCTCAGAGTCTGCTAAGGACATGAAGGACAGCAGATTTATCCGCCAGTAGCTTTCAGGGAGTCAAATGTTTTGGCCGACTTCCATTTTGTTGGTAAGTAGCCGAAGATCAGCGTTTATAACGTGTGCCAACAATTTAACCGGCCATGTTAGGCGTCACTTGAGTATCCTTTTCGTAACCAAGAGCTTTACCGCTGGTGGCAAAAATTTCCTTGGATGTTGTATTTGGGAAGAGAATCCAGATCAACTGAGGCGATCAGTCGGTACTCGCCCTTAAATTTCACCTGAAGCCGGCATAATTTTCTCATGAATGAATCTATTACGAAACATGTTCTTGCATCGGCTGTACCAACATGTGCATGCTTGGCATTCAAATGACCTGCCAAAAGCACAGGTAAGTCGTCTCTTATCAATAAGGAGGGGCAATCTTTCTCCTTGAAACGACGTGTGGGTGCACATGAGCTTCAACAAGGCTTAAGAGAAATAAAAACCGGGACTTTTAGGCAACGTTTTAACTCGTATTGTATGATCAGGCCAGCACCGATCGTACTGTACGATTCAGAATTTTAAATCTATCTCCTGGCTTAGATAGGCTTCGCAAAATACTACCTTCTAGATCTCCAGCCTCTTACTTTGTTTACAGAGGCGTTAGTGGCCATTAGTCGAAGATGAGTGGATATACGTGTGGATGTTTCTGACATTGACAGCACATATGGCAATCTCGAAATTTGTATTTTAAGGAAAATAAAACCAGTGAATACGTTTATTTTAGAAAATCTCATTAACTGTTATGTACCTTGGCGTGATTCTTGAGGAGATGTGAATATTTAAATTTAGCCGGACATTTTTCACAACAAAACGGTGTTTCTCCAGTATGCGTTCTCATATGCCGAGGCAAACATGAAGCTTGTCGGAACTGTTTCCCGCATATATTGCAACTGTGGGGCTTCTCACCCGTGTGGATCAGGATATGTTTCCTTAATGTATCGCCCCCTTTAAAGCGTTTACCACAATGGTTACAAACAAAGGGCCTGTGATCCAAATGCATTCTGCTTTCGTGCTTTTTCATCCGCGACAGAGCGTTGAACATCTTTCCACAGGTCGGACATGGATGTTTCTTGCTATCCGTGTGCATGTATAGTCTGTGAGCGCTAAAATCGCTAGGACCAAGGAATAATTTCCCGCATATCTCGCATATGTATTTACTTTCCTTTCTGTGTCTCAGCGTGTGGGCATTGAGACCAATCAAATTTTTAAAGGTTGAACCGCAGGTTTCACATTTGTACGGCCTACTGTCACTATGTATCACTTTATGACTTCTCAATTCAGATTTGCGTTTGAAGCCCTTTTTACAAATATCGCACAGATATTGGCGTTCATCCTTGTGAGTTACTTGATGGATTTTCAAATGATGCAGCAAGACGAAGGCTTTACCACATATGTCGCACTTGTGCGGTGTATCACCTATATGCTGCCTCCTATGAACTTTGTAATATTTCCAAGGAAAGGAGCGATTGCAATGTTTACAAAGTACGGGTATCTTGTTGCGTTCCTTCTTCGTAAGCTTTTGGCCATCTTTTGGCATGGGATAATCACTGTCTATGTTACTTTCATCCGGTCTTTCCGATTCACTTTCAGGAACATTTTCTATTTCTTCGACAGCAATGACGGGATATTCGGAACCAGAATCGCCAATTTTGCTCTCTGTTAAATCGCACTCCCCATATTCTGTTACTAATAAGCGAGGTTTTTGAATTAGTTTATCAAATTTATCACCACAAATGTCATTATTTATAATTAACGGGTCTGATTCTTCAACTTTAATAGTTATTTCTTCCTGTTTAATATTTATCGCTTCTTCATTAGCTACAATTCCAACATCGTTAATCTCAAATACCTTAGCCGATGGGTGTTTGTCATCTTTAGCATTACTACGGAACTTCTTATCGGCATTAAGAGCCATTGACTTAAAATTCCACGATGAAATTAGCTTCTCCGTGCAATTATTACACATGTACTTTGGTAAGTCATCGAATGGTTCCACCTGTAAAAATTTATTACGTGACCAATTCTTAAAGCGGTATCTTTTAGTGAATACCTTTACTGTGGTGCATTCGGTTAGCATCTCCGCTAGCAATTTATTGCATTCGTAATGTTCCAATATACCGATATAGATCTGGTTTGTACACATACAAGTTCTACATGTTATATTTATTTTGTTAGACATTTTTTTCATTTATACACACAACAGTATGAAATAATGCTTATATGCTTGTAAGTTAGTTTTTTTTGTAATAATTATTTACATAAAGTTATATATTTAGTAGGTAAACAAAACTAAAAACCTTAACCTATATTATTATTGATTTGAACTGACAAATGAATGGGCGGCGCATGGTGTTAATCCGTTCGAACTAAAGATGACGAGCGGGAAATTCGTCGTACCATTCAAATAATTTTTGAAATAAACATAGAATAGCACTTTCCATTTTTAAGCAGATTATAAACAATGTTACATAATCCGAATAATTTACGCAGAATTGTTCAAAATTTACTTGAGGATGTACATTTTATTAAGTAGAAAAGTGGTGGTTTTGACCGAGTTCTGGTTACGCCCATGGACATGAGGGACATACACTGCCGTTCAGAGAAGTTCGGTCGATTAGTAAAAAAACATGAAAAGGTTACAGAAATAAACGAAACTAAAACCAAAATGCAATTTTATCGTATGTACAGGTAAAATAGACAAAAATAAATAAATAAAAAGTTATTCTGGCCTAATATAACATACTGAACATTATTTTTTTTTTCATCGAAAAAACCTCTTTGCTGTTAATCCCCGCTCGAACTATTCTAGGCATTCTTTCGATAAGTTTTGTTAAAACAGATTGTGGAATATTAATCCGTTCATGTTGCAGAATATTCCGTAAATGTTCTTGTGAAGTTGGGCATATTTTTCGGATCCTCCTGTCCAGTTTATCCCACAACAACTCTATCGGGTTCAAATCTGGGCTTTGTGGGGGCCATGTCATTACTTTCAGGGTGTGCTGTTCTTCTTGCTCCTTTAGATAGTTCTTATACGCTAACGCAGTGTGTTTTGCGGCGTTGTCATGCGTGAATGTAAAGTTACGGCCTATTATACACAATCCTGATGGCACTGCGTGATTCTGGAGTATTGCAAAATAATTTTCCTTCCTCATTACACCCTGCACTCTGCATAAATCTCCCGTTCCAGCAAAGGAGAAACATCCCCACACTAACACGGAACTACGCCCTTGCTTCACTGTAGGCACGATGCAGTTTGGGATCATTTTTTCGGTTTTAGATCTTCGGACATAAACCCGTCGATTTTGCCCAAAAACCTCAAACTTTGACTCGTCACTCCGAAGCACGTGTTTCCAATCATCTAACGACCAATCTAGATGAGAACGGGCCCGTTGTAGCCGTTTTGCTCTGTTGCCCCGACGTAACAAGGGTTTTCGAATAGCAATGCGCCCGTGAAGGTCCGCTTGTTGAAGTCGACGTTTTACCGTACTCGCCGAAACTTGTTCTTCACCGCCGCGATTGACTTCGGCTGCTATTTGTGGCGCTGTTAATTTTCTATTGCGTTTGCTTAATAATACAATTCTCAAATCTTCAGCTTTTGTTGTTTTCCTAGATGCTCCGGGACGAACACGATTTTCTATAGTTCCAGTTGTCCGATATCGCTTTATGATGTCATTTACTGTTGAACTTCTCATATTTATTTTTTCAGCAATTTGTCGCCCCGAATATCCTTCTTCAAACAGCGAAATAATGCGTGAACGTTTTTCGACACTGGTAGGCTTGCCACGTGCCATTTTGAAGTAAATTTTCTTAAAGCTTTCGCGCAAAAACGACAGATGCACACCAACACACGTTTAACAGTAAAACGAAGCAAATTTATATCTTTACGCCCGTGATAAATAAACAAGAATGATCCTGCGGTATATTTCCTAAATGTATTGTTCGTTAATAATCCCCAAACGATCCGTTTCAAAAGATCGGCACTTCCGGGAAATTCTTGGAATGATAATAAAAGGGACTTTATTGTGGTTGTCGCAATATTTCTACTTTACATAATAATTTATGGCTTTAATCCCTTAGAAAAGAGTGTATGCTTAATATTTTTCTAATTTTATGTATTAATAATTGTATACAGTGTGATATAATAGATTTTTATTGTGGGACCGAACTTCATTGAACGGCAGTGTACATGGTATTTTATTGCAATGTTACCAAAGGAAAACTGACCCTAAGTGCATTAAAAGAAGCCGCTTTATTTTGAATGCCCAGTTATAGTCGCATTCAACAGACGCAACTGTTATGGAAGAGTTGTGAGAATATTTGTTCCATGCTTATGCTACCTCCCGCTACATGGAATGATACGTCACGATATCGACAGTTTTAGGAAGCGGACGGCCAGGTTTTATAGCGCTTTAATGTAGTGACCGCTACCGATAGGTAGGAGCAGATTCGTCTGCTGAACGCGATGATAGGTAACAAAAAGAAAAAAGGATACTTAGAACATTTATAATTTTGATTAATTGAGTGTAGGCTTTCACGACCGTAATCCATTTTAGAAATGTCTTTCGGGTGATGTCGTGTAGTTAATATTTAACTTTAAGTTAACTTAAGTTAAATATTAACTACACGACATCACCCGAAAGACATTTCATCCATTAACTCATACCTTTAACAAACTAATAGCATTTCTGGAGTTCCACTGTACATTATTTAAATATCCTGGGAAATCGACAATTTCCCTTAGAAATGTCTTAGAATGAAAAACTTGCACATTTAAATCCTTTTAACGATGCATGCTAGAGTTTTTTTTCTAACTACTATGCACTTTTATATGTTTTTTAAGGAGATGCAAATGTTTAAATGTAGCGGGACATTTCTCGCAATGAAACGGAGTCTCCCCAGTATGTGTTCGTATATGTCCCGGTAAACATTCACGGTGTCGAAATCGTTTCCCACAAATATTACAACTATAAGGTTTTTCCCCGGTGTGAATCAATATGTGCTTCTTTAGCGAACAACCCATCTTGAAACCTTTACCGCAATGACTGCAAACATACGGTCTATAATTGAAATGTATCCTATTCTCGTGCTCTTTCAACCGTGATGGAGCATGGAATCTTTTTCCGCAGATCGAACATGCGTGTTTCTTATCTTCTATATGCATCGTTTTATGGCTGCTAAATGAGCCGGCATCGTTGAAGGATTTTCCACAAATCTCGCATACGTACTGCTTCTCTTTAGAGTGCCTCTGCATATGTAGTTTAAGACCTTGTAATTGTTTGAAGGACAAATCGCAGATATTGCACTTATGGGGTCTCTCTTCATTGTGTATCTGTTTATGCATCCGCAAATTAGATTTCCGTTTGAAACTCTTATTACAAACATCGCATGTGTGAAGACGATCGTCCATATGAATCTGTTTATGTGCTGTCAGTTGATACATCGCAGGAAATACTTTGTTGCAAGTATCACACTTATATCGTAGATCACCTACGTGTTTCCTCCTGTGCACCAAGTAATATTTCCATGGGAATGAACGATTACAAGGTTTGCAAAAAACGGGCACTTTCTGCCTCTCTTGCCAAGTAAGTTTACAACCATTTCTTGTCACAGGAACACCATTCTCGTCAAATCCAATACCATTATCAGCTATATTCATCAGTTCATTAACTTTACCCACATCCACTGTCTCTACTTCACCTCTAAGGACGTTATTAGCTTGTCCACGAGGATTTTCATCGTCTTTGTGAACATCTTCAGATTTTGAACCAGAATCATCCGTATTGCACACTTCTACATTAAGTTCTTCACTGCTATCTGGAGAAGAGCGTTTATCTTGTTCTAACATAACGCTGGTGCAATCTGTATATTCAACTATCAACAAATTAGATTTTTCAAGGTGTCCATCTAGCTTATTATCACATACTTCCTTATTTACAAGCGTCAAATCGGATTCTTCTAATTTGATCATTATCTCTTCTTGTTTAACGTTCATATCTTCATGAATAATATCTTCCGTGCATTCATTAGATTCCAGTAAAAGAGGTGCGCTAGTATCCTTGTTATTGCGAAATTTCTGGTCCGAATGTACAGCCATCGCTCTAAAATTCCATGCCGAAATAAGTTTTTCCAGGCACGCATTGCACATATATATCGGTAATCCATCACGTTGTTCTACCTATAATTAAATAAATACATGACTTTTCAAGGAAAATGTTTAATCCAGGAATACCTTCACACCAGTACATTCTCTCAACATCTCCGAAAGGGATTTGTTGCGTTCATAGTGTTCGAATATACCAATACAAGTCTGGTTCATACGTAAGCAGGTTCTACATGCTACTAAAGGCCTCCTAGACATATTGCTGCTTCATACATCAGCTTTCAACCACGTGAAATTGGACCAATAAAAATCGCGGAGAAAATCTACATTAATTGCGGCCCCCTGCAAAGATTTTTTTTTTGATTTTCCTTTATGAACTGTAACTTTGTGAACATCGTGGCGCCATCTGGTATGCTGTAGCGCAGCGTATTATTACCATAAAAATGTATGGCCCCCCAAGCAAAAACAGTGGTGGCGGCACGGGTGTAGGTGTAGTTTTATAGTCTCATATTACATTAACAAACGAAAAAAAACCGTCCAGTACCTGCCCAATATATTTTCTGCTGCCCTTTTTCTATATTGAGCACGGTTTCCTGAATGTGTTGGAGCAAAGCGATTAAACACAATAAACAAATCAACAATAAAAGAAATTAAATACTTTATTTTACAGAAATTTCTAAACTATTATGGATTTTCGCGTGATTCTTGAGGAGATGTGAAAATTTAAATTTAGCCGGACATTTCTCACAACAAAACGGTGTCTCTCCGGTATGTATTCGCATATGTCCAGGCAAACATGAAGCTTGTCGAAACCGCCTCCCGCATATATTGCAACTATGGGGCTTCTCACCCGTGTGGATCAGAAGATGTTTCTTCAAGGTATTACTTCCCTTGAAACGTTTACCGCAATGGTCACATACATGGGGCCTGTGATCCAGATGCATTTGCCTTATGTGTTCTTTCACCCGCGACTTAGTCGTGAACATCTTTCCACAGGTTGGACACGGATGTTTCTTACTATCCATGTGCTGATATAGCCTGTGGGAACTAAAGGCGCTAGGATCGAGGAACAATTTCCCGCAGATTTCGCATATATACTTGTTTTCCTTTTTATGTCTCGCGATATGGGCTTTGAGACTAGTCCAACTTTTAGAAGTCAGACCACAGGTTTCACACTTGTGCAACTTTGCCTCGCCATGTATCAATTTATGGCTTTTTAATTCACCTTTGCGTTTGAAGCTTTTCTTACAAATATCACATAAATATTTGCGTTCATCTTTGTGAGTAATCTGGTGGCTTTTTAACTGATGCAGCAGAACAAACGCTTTACCACACACATCGCACTTGTACGGCATATCACCTAGATGTTGCCTCCTATGAATTTTGTATGTTTTCAAAGGAAAGGAACGATTGCAAAGTTTACAAAATACAGGCGTCTTCTCTTTACAAGGTATCTTGGCGCGTTCTTCCCTTGTAAGTTTTCGACCGTCGTTTGGAATAGGAAAGTCTTTCTCTATATTATATTCATCTCCTATCTCCGAGTCACCTTCAAAAATTTCTTCCGTTTTCTCGTTAGCAATGGGAGGATCATTGGAATTAGAATCGTCAATTTTGGTCTCCGTTAGGTCACACCCTGCACGTTCTGCCATTAACGAATTAAGTTTTCCAATTAGTTTCTCTAATTTAACATCGGAAATGTCATTATTTACAATTAATGGATCTGATTCCTCAACTTTAACAGTTATTTCTTCCTCTTTAATACTCATCGCTTCGCTACACGCTATAGCGTCACCATTTTCAGGCATAATCGGTAATCTTTTATCGGGATCATTAATGCTGCGGAATTTTTTATCAGCATCAAGAGCCATCGATTTAAAATTCCACGATGAAATTAGCTTCTCCGTGCAATTATTACACATATACTTCGGCAAGTCATCGAAAGGTTCCACCTGTAATTATTTATTATACGATCAATGCTTAAACGAGTACCTTGGATACCTTTATTGTGGTACACTCCCTTAGCATCTCTGCAATCAATCTATTGCACTCGTAATGTTTCAATATACCAATGTAATTCTGGTTTGTACGCATACAGGTTCTGCAAGCAATATTTATTCCGTCAGACATTTTTCAATCTGCCTCTGTATATACGCAACGGGATAAAATTATGCATATTCTGCCTATAATTTATTTTTGTTACAGCTTCTTCTGTAAAAATTATCCTTAAAAAATTAAAAAACAATAAAAGCCTAATTGACTTGACTTGAAGGTTCTCTTTATTCTCGCGTTCAATAGAGGGCGGCAAGTCCTCAATTACCATTTGTTTTAGGTTGCAGCCTTAATCCTGGATCACGTCCCGGGTCACAAGTAACAGTGCTCCTCAATATAATATAAAAAGAAATAAAACTCTCTCAGCCCATATCAGCACTTACTTGAGTGACCCTTGTTATTTAAGATAAGCTTACACTATAATGATAGCAAGGACTGTGGCGTAGTATGGTGAACAACACATAAGTATCGGCACCCTCCGCACCCCATTCGGTCACCGGTTGATGATGAGGACCATTCGTGTCCTCGAAACAGCCGTCCCGGACTATTTATTATATTGCTATAAAATAAATTAAACTTTATTAACCGCATAGAGCGGTTTTAATTGCGCTTAAAGCGGTTAATCTTGATCTGCTTTGATTTTACCAGTTGTCCCTCTCCTTTTTTTCAGTTAGGGCAATATTTATTATTAATATATATGTAGTAGATAAATATGTATTATTGTCGCCGCTCACTCGGAAATCTTTACCTTTATCATTTAATAATGATAGCAAGGACTTGTGTGGTGCGGAGGGTGCCGATACTTATGTGTTGTTTACTTTATCGTTTAAACTGATTAAATATTGATCATTATTTTTGTTATAAATTTGGGTTCATCCAAATGCGAAAACAACCTAACATAACGTTAAGCACCACGGGATGTATTCAATAAGAACTAGTTGCTACATAATGTGGCAACCTTTAAAAGCTTGTATACCCCGTCGGGTCGTCACCACACTGTTTTGTGTAGTGGTTAACACCCCCGGTTATCAAACGACCGGGACATTTTTCCACTTAATCAATTACGTCGGAAAATACAAAGGAAATTTCAGATTCTCGTAATTTACTGAGGGAAGCCTAGAAACTTTATGCTAATTATAAGGGTCCGTGAAAATCTCCCAACTCTTTTGACGTTGACTTAGTGATTTTTTTTTCTTGAGCTATTAACTGTGGTACTCATACCAGTGAATGGTGGGCGAGGTAAGGGAAGTAAAAAATATTTTGCAGCCTAGATATATTCGTGTTTATTCGCCACATAGGGGGGCGGTTCGTGTTGCTCACCGGTTTCCTTAAGAGCCGAGGCTGTCTACTTACATTGAACATTTGTTGTACCGAATAGGTAGAGTTCGCGGGATGGGGCTTGATAATTAATTGTAAATTAATAACAAAATTAATTTTAAATTGTGCTTTTACCTATCATCTGTAGCCGAGTTGGTTCTCGTTTTTAAATTAATTATTAATTAATTAATTCTTTTACAATCTAGTTCTTTATTATATCTATCAATCCGTTACCCCCACTCTTCATACCGCCGTCTTACCAACTTAACATGGTCGGTAAGTTAGGAAAACATGAATACATTTGCGCGGTGAATTTAAAATTATTCACCACAATCGGCCAGTCCTGACGGTGATCCTCTCAAGCACCATCAAGTCCGTTAACAAGCGATATACATAATCAAATAACTAAAGAAATTACATAACAAACATCGGATGTACATAAATAATACATCATTATTGGGTCGACTGATACTGACTGGTCCACAGTCTCATCTGATCTGGTGAACAAATTGTTCTAAACGGTAATCGAGTCAACGTCTGCTATCTCGTACCTATCCCTATCCAATACAGCCATGACTTCGTAGGGCCCTGTAAATTTGGGAATAAGTTTCTTGAAAGCTGCCCGAAAAGTCGACCAATCTTTAACATCTGGGTGACCAGTAAACCAAAACTTAGCAGCTCCTTTTAAATTCGATCTGGCAGTTTCATAAATAAAAGCGGGGAGGCCAATGGTGGAGATTTGCGGTTTTTTCCAAATGGAGCTTAGCCAGGGCCCTCTTTCGCCATCAAAGTTCTCAATACTCTTACTTAAATCAGGCATAATGTTGTAATTCTGCACTTCTTCGCTCGTGCCACATTTATTATTCATCTTATCAATTTGTAATTGTTGCGTCATTTGAACCAACTCTGCATTTTGCTTCAATACATCAGGAATAGTACTTAATATCTGTGTATTACTAACCTGCGTTGCTGCCTCATCGCTCTGCGCTGGCTGCAAATTACTTTGAAATAACTGAAATTTATCTTCCATCTTCAACACAATTTCGCGCGCTTTTTTTCCCTCTCGATTACGTTGCCCTTTTACCGATACAAAGCTCTGATTCTTACTTCTTATGTCCTCGAAACGACCGTCCCGGACTATTTATTATGTTACTAAATAATAAATTAAACTTGTGTGGTGCGGAGGGTGCCGATACTTATGTGTTATTTACCATACTACGCCACAGTCCTTGCTATCATTATTCACTAAGATAGTTATCTCATCGCACATTTGGCGGTCAGATGGCTCTGCAAGCATTGTTTACGTAGTTCTTTAAGAGTGGCACTCTATTACGTATGTGGTCTGTGGTTTAGTAGTGCCTCAACTTCCACAATACTCCTACCAGTGGTTGTGAGCAGTTGTAAGTTATTATAAATTGCCAATGAAAAAGGAATTTTAAAAATTTAATCTTTTGTTAAGTAACCTGTGATACACTCTGTATAAGAATTGAGCACCACGAGTGCAATAAATTGCTTTCAGAAATATTAACAAGATATGTCGATGTGGAGGTATCCCCGGATAAAACATTCTTCGTAAAGAGTCATATATTTATCTAAGTATAGGTAGGACATTTTGCTGGTTTACCGATATATATATGTGCAATACTTGCCTGCAAAAACTTATTTCGGCATGGAATTTTAGGTTGATGGCTATACGTTCGAACAGGAAATTCCCCAATAACAAAGACGCAATCGCAACTGTTTTCGTGGAATCTAATGAAAGTATGGAGGATATTGCATGTGGAGATCTCAACATTAAACAAGAATCCAGTTGGTCGCTTGTAAATAAGGAAGTCTGTAATAAGCCAGATGGACAGCTTGAAAAATCGAATTTGTCGATGGGGAAATATATTGATTGCACCAACGAAACGTTGGAAGAAGATAAACGTTCTCCTGCGGATATAACCGCACTGATTTTTCTAGAATCTAATGAAATCACGGAGGACATTATATGTGGAGATATCAACATTAAACAAGAAGAGATAACGATCAAATTAGAAGAATCCGGTTTGATGCTTGTAAATAAGGAAGTCGGTAATAAATTAGATGGACAGCTTGAAGAATCGAATTTGTTGGTGGGGGAATATACAGATTGCACCAACCGAATGTTGGAAAAAGATAAACATTCATCTCCAGATATCCGTAAAGAACTTAGGGTTGAATTGGGTAATATCGATGATTTCGATTCAAGATCTGAAGATGATCATACAGAAGATGACAATCTAGGAAGTCCTCGTAGACAAACTAATAACCTCCTTGAATATGGAGCAGCGCGAGTGGGTATGTATAAAATTGACGAACTGATTAACAGAGTTGATAATGGCATTGGATTTGATGAGAAGGGCGTTCCAGTGATAAGAAACGGTTGCAAACTTACTTGGCAAGAGAGACAGACAGTGCCTGTCTTCTGTAAACCTTGTAATCATTCAATTCAATGGAAATACTACTTGGTACACAGGAGAAGACATCTCGGTGATCTACGATATAGCTGCGATAAATGCAACAAAGCGTTTCCCGCAATGTATCAACTCACGGCACATAAACTGATTCATATGGATGAACACCTTCACTTATGCGACGTCTGTAACAAGCGATTTAAGCAGAAATATAATTTGCAGAAACATAAACAGATTCACAACGAAGAGAGGCCGTACAAATGCGACATTTGCACTATATCTTTTAAACAATTACAAGGTCTCAAACACCATATGCTGAGACACTCTAAACGGAAGCCATACATCTGTGAGTATTGCGGGAAATCCTTTATCGATGCCGGTTCAATGAGCAGGCATAAGATAGTACATATAGAAGAGAAGAAACATGCGTGTTCGACTTGCGGGAGGAAGTTTTGTGCTTTGTCACAGTTGAAAGAACATGAGAATAAGACGCATATTGATCACAGGCCACATTGTTGCAGTCGCTGTGGTAGGGGTTTCAAGACGAATGGTGCGCTAAAAAAGCACATGCTGATCCACACCGGGGAAAAACCTTATAGTTGTAGTATCTGCGGGAAACAATTTCGACATAGTGAATGCCTACCGAGACATATTCGGACACATACTGGGGAGACTCCGTTTCATTGCGAGGAATGTCCCGCTTCGTTTAAACATTTGCATATCCTTAAAAGACACGTAAAAGTGCATAGTAGTCATTCGAAAATAAACGTTCAATGAACTGCTTAAGCTCTTAGTTAATTGTAAAAAAATTTCTAAGGGAGATTAGTATTTTTTCCATGTCAAAGTAATGTACCTTGGGAGTACTGTTCTTTATAATTCATAGCGTATAACACAGTATTCGGACAACTTATGCTAAGGCGGAAAGGATTTCTTAAAAAAACATACTTTGTTACCTATATTTCTTTTAATTAGATAAATTGAATTTTTAAAATAAAACAAATATTTATCGATAACCTATATCCTCTACTACAGTATCTTATTATTTACGATAGATGGACCTTCATATTTAAGTAATAACCAGGAATGGAGGCTACGATGGTGGGTGATCATTATATAATCTCCGATCTTATATTTATTCGGTGCTTTATGTGTTTTATTATGGTGCTTGTCGTACTCTTGAGTTTTAACAATTTTACTAGAAGCCTTATGCCTTATTTTTTTTTTAATCAATTTTCTTTCTACCTCAATAACTAGATCTTGTAGACAATCCCCCACCTTGGCGTGTTATTATTTAGTACAAATTCTACTTTTGTCCCAATTCTGATTCGTCCGTCAATTTTGCAAGCGTTACTACGTCGAACCGCTACTGTAGATAATGCACTGGCTGCAATTAAAAATGCACCGTCCTTCAATTATAAGAGTATCTCCTTAAAATTTTACAAATGTATATCTGAAGGTCAACTTAAACGATCGCCAATTCCATTTTCAGTATTCAGAACTACAACCCATGATCGATTTTTATTCGTTACAAAAACTTATTTAAACGTTGACAAAAATTGTTCAAGAATAAAGATCTGTAGTGCGGTTATGAGTGTGGCATTGAACGTACCAGTGTTGCCAGGTCTGTAAAATAAAAATCACCAAATTGGGGCCAAAAGAGCCAGATTTGAACTAGTCCTTGTAATTAGTATAAAATTGTTTACATTTACCAGGTGTGTCGGTAATTCTTTTCCGGTTTTTTCGCTAAAGAAAACACGTTACTTAGAATGGATAGTTAAAATTTATTTATTCAAAGTATTGGCCATTTGATTCTATACATTTTGTCCATCTCTCAGGCAATTTATGAATGCCATTCCAAAAGAACAGTTCCTCCTTTGAGCTAAACCATTCATCGAGCCATTTTTTAACTTCTTCGAAATCGGCGAAGTGCTGCTCTGCAAGCGCGTGCCCCATCGATGCGAAAAGGTGGTAGTCGGATGGAGCCAGGTCTGGAGAGTACGGCGGGTGCGATAAAACTTCCCATCCAAGTGATTTCAACATTTCTTTGACTGGTTTTGCTGTATGAGACGGCGTTGTCATGTTGCAAAATCACTTTATCATGTCTTTCAGCGTATTGTGGACGTTTTTCGATCAATGCACAGTTCAAATTGATCATTTGTTGTCGGTAGCGATCACTATTAACTGTTTCTCCCGGTTTCAACAGTTCATAATATACGACACCAATCTGGTCCCACCAGACACAGAGCATGGTCTTGCGACCAAAGCGATTTGGCCTTGCAGTCGATGGGCCAGCTTCGCCAGGTGATAACCATGATTTTTTTCGCTTGGGATTTTCGAAATAAATCCATTTTTCATCACCCGTTACTATTCGATGCAGAAATGACTTCCTTTCATACCTTTGAAGCAGAATTTCACTAACGATTTTTCGATTTTCCATTTGTCTGTCATTCAATTCATGTGGCACCCATCTCCCCATCTTTTGGATCTTTCCCATAGCTTGTAATCGTTCACAAATTGCTACTCGGCCCACATTCAACTTTTCTGCTAATTGTTTTTGAGTTTGTGTTGAGTCTTCATCCAATAGCTCCTGCAATTCCGCGTCTTCAAACGTTTTCGGCCTACCAGGACGTTCTTTATCTTGAACGTTGAAATCACCACATTTGAATTGTCGAAACCACGTTTCACATGTTCTTATGGTTGGAGCATGCTCACCGTAAGTCTCTACTAGCAAACGATGACTTTCAGCGGCTTTTTTCTTTTGATGAAACAAGAAAAGTAATGCGTGCCGCAAATGCACGTTTTCAGGCACAAAACTCGACATTTTCAAAAAATTATAAATCTATAACGCTGTTATTTTGGCGGAACGTAACTTGTGTAGTTTTAAGGTTAATGTCAGTAGAATAAAATTACATATGTATCAAATCATAACATTTCATACTTATGGCCAGTGACATCTGCCAGAAAAACCGGAAAGGAATTACCGACACACCTGGTACAAACTATGCACCTGTGGGTGGCCCCATTTTAGTACGAGGGTTCATTCGAGATTGTCGCATAGAGGTGCTAAAAATTCTCTTATCCTAGGCAGTATCTGCGCGCACTAATTGCAAATTAAATAAAGCGATCGCGATGGGGCGATGGGGAGGAATGGTAAAATCGCAGGTTAAATATCTAATCAATGGAAAATATACTGAAAGAATTCGTGTACTTGCTTTCTAAATATCAGATTCTCACAGGGTGTTTACTATTAGATGGGCTTAATGCCAGCTTTAAAATTGAATGCACAGTGGCGGCCACATAGATAACACAGGCATCAAATTTTATTTGAATTAACCGCTCAAGCTGTTCCCGTTTAAATTTTTATTAAACTGGCGTGAGAGTCCCCGAGAAGGTTGCGTGTACTTCCCCCAGCTACGTATTCCAGAACAATAATTCGGCATTCAATGAAAAAAAAAAAAAAATTAGTTTCATTTTTCTAACAGGCACATAAATAGCGCAGTTTTCGGTTCTGGGGCGGAATCTTATTGTAGTGTTATGGTTCGAGTTATTTTGTACCAAAAAAATTGGCGTACTTACCACTTTTAAAATTAACGTTTTATTAATAACAAAAATTTTGGTGTTAGTATAATGGGACGAGGAAAATATTTCACACCAGAGAAAAGAGAATTAATTTGCACCATGAAAGAGAAAGGCGTATCAATTTCAGAAATATCACGAACATTAAATTGTTCACATAAATTAATACAAAATGCGATAAATCATATTCAGACGGAAAAAACTTTAGAAAACAAGAAACGGAAGATTAGGCCTCGTAAAACAACCTTATTCGTCGATTAAGTCAAGAAGATCCTTTTCGCACAGCTACACAAATAAAAAATGAATTTAATAAACAATTTGATATTGTTATATAGAGAAGAACAATACGACGTCGGCTGAAGGAATTTAACTTACACGGGTGTATATGTATGCAATACGAACGCCACTGGTTTAAAATAAAAACCGTCAAAAAAGATTTCAGTTTGCGAAAATGCGCAAAGAAAAGCCGCTTTCTTTCTGGAAATCTGCACTTTGGACCGATGAGAGCAAATACAACCGACTTGGGTCTGACGGAAAAATGTATGTGCGACGCCCCAATAATCAGAGATTCAACCCTAGGTACACTATAAAAACATTGAAACACGGTGGAGGAAGCGTAATGATATGGGCTTCTACGTCATGGCGTGGTGTAGGGCCTATATTCAGAATTGCAGGAAAAATGGATCAGTCTGTTTATCGCAACATTTTAGAAAAAACGCGATGGAACCATATGCTGATGAATTTCTTCCAGTAACCTGGAGTTTAATGCACGACAATGATCCCAAACATACGGCGAGGACCGTAAAACAGTGGCTAGAGGAGAAACAGATTCGAGTGTTAAAATGGGCTGCACAAAGCCCCAATTTAAATCCCATAAAAAATCTATGGGGGGATGTTGAGGTTGTTATAAAGTCTAAATCTCCAGCGACATTAGACGAATTACGGAAAATTATTGAAGAAGCCTGGCGTAACATTCCTGCAGAGAGATGTAAAAAATTAGTTGAAAGTGTGCCGAGATGTGCAGCAATATTGGCTTGTAAAGGGTTTCACAACAAAATATTAAACGTAAAAGCAAAAAAGAATTAAAAAAAATAAATAATACAGTATTTCGTTATTGTTATTAACTGTGCTATTTCTATGCCCGCTTAAAAAATAATATATTTATTTTTTTAATTTGTTTATCTTGAAATTTATAAAATATTGTGTGTTTATTATAAACTACATGCCATCTACTACATTTTTTTACATTTTTCTACATTAAGCTAAGTTAAATAAATCAATTGTTAACATTTACAAATTTATCAATTCATCCATATCAGTTTACCTGTGCTATTTATATGGACGCCACTGTACGTGACGCAACATTGTTGTAACGCCTATTTATAACTCTTGAATAGATATACTCGGGGAAACCCCGAAAATCGTCCCCAAACTTCAATTTAATAATACAGCCACGATTATTGAACACTACATGGAGAGAACACATTTACCTCTATTTATTATGAAAAAATAATACTGCCGTATTTGAAAAATCATTCGATTTTTGATATTCGGACAAAGTTTTCATAAAATCACTAAATTAGACTGAAAATCACCAAAATTCGTAAAATTTCACCAGCCTTGGCGTACCAGTACCAGCAGTTATTAGCACTGAATTATTGGTTACTCCCCGAAAAATGCTTAACGTAAGCAATTATTTAAAAAATTATTATAATTAAACAAAATAAACGTCGATATGTACAAGTTAAGTCTAATGAACCGATTAAATAATATTTCTCCTTTGTTATTATCATCTTTAATACCCCTTTAAAACGAAGAATGAAGGAGATTCTATGCACCGTGACTGTTGTTACGATTTGTTATAAGAATTATATTTTGTTGCAGTAGCGTTCATATCTTCCATGAACAAATCATAAACAATAAACATACTGTCCGCAGATTTCCTATTCTCAGAAAAACATTTTATTAAATATTAACGTTGCATTATTAAAGATTAACCGTTACGCCAATGATGCCAGAGCCAATAGTAAATCCGTCATACCTACCTAATGCTGTCCGAACTTACTCCCACCGCTCGCCATCACTCGTGGCGACCGCAATACCTAAGATCGAACCATATTCGTGGGTCGTTTATGGGTAGTGGTAGGTTGTAGGTTATAAATTTTTAATTAAGAATAATATCTGTGAATCCCATTTTTTTGTTGAGCAGCGTATATGCAGACTCTTTGGTCAAATGCAATGTTTATTTAGATATATGGATGTGAATTATTTACGATAAATATATGAAGGCAGCAACATGTCGAGGAGACCTATCGTAACATGCAGAACCTGTTCGCATATGAATCAAACCTACATCGGGATGGTTGATATATTTGAACAGTGCGAGCAGAATAAACCGCTCTCAGAAGTATTAACCGAATGTACTGATGTGAAGGTATTCCCCGACAAAACATTATCCGTGAAAGATCATACATTTATATAATTATAGGTAGAACATCTTGATGGATTACCAATACATATGTGTAATACTTGCGTAGAAAAACTCATCTCGGCATGGAACTTTAGGTTGATGGCTCTATGTTCCGACAAGAAATTCCGCAATAACAAAGATACGATTGCACCGATTTTTCTGGAATCTAATGAAATCACGGAGGACATCGTATGTGGAGACGTCAACATTAAACAGGAAGAGATAACGATCAAATTAGAAGAATCCGATTTGATGCTTGTAAATAAGGAAGTCTGCAATAAATTAGATCCGCAGCTTGAAGAATCGAATTTGTTGATGGGGGAATATACAGATTACACCAACCCAACGTTGGAAGAAAATAAACTTTCATCTTCAGATATCCGTAAAGAATTTAAGGTTGAATTGCGTAATATCGATGATTTCGATTCAAGATCTGAAGATGATCATACAGAAGATGACAATCTAGGAAGTCCTCGTAGACAAAGTAATAACCTCCTTGAATATGGAGCGGCGCAAGTGGGTATGTATAAAATTGACGAACTGATTAACAGAGTCGATAATGGCATTACATTTGATGAGAAGGGCGTTCCAGTGATAAGAAACGGTTGCAAACTTACTTGGCAAGAGAGACAGACAGTGCCCGTCTTATGTAAACCTTGTAATCGTTCAATTCAATGGAAATATTACTTGATACACAGGAGAAGACATCTAGGTGATCTACGATATAAATGTGACGTATGCAACAAAGTATTTCCCACAAATCATCAATTAAGAGCCCATACGCAAATTCATACGGATGAACTTCTTCACTCATGCGATGTTTGTAACAAAAGTTTCAAGGGGAAATCTTACTTGCAAAAGCATAAGAAGATACATACCGATGAGAAGCCGTATAAATGCGATGTTTGTGCCGTGTCTTTCAAACAATTACGACATCTCACACATCACAAATACAAGCACTCTAAAGAGAAACAATATGTCTGCGAGATTTGTGGGAAATCCTTTGTCGACTCTGGTTCAGTCAGCAAGCATAAGGTAACACATATGGAAGAGAAGAAACATGAATGTTCGATTTGTGGAAAGAGGTTTTGTGCTTTGTCACAGTTGAAACGGCATAAGAATAACATACATGTCGATCACACGCCACATGTTTGTAGTCAGTGCGGTAAAGGTTTCAAGTTGAGCGATTCACTAAAGAGACACATGTTGATTCACACTGAGGAAAAACCTTATAGTTGTAGTATCTGTCGGAAACAATTTCGACATCGTGGATACTTATCAGTACATATACGGATTCATACTGGAGAAACTCCGTTTCGTTGTGAGAAGTGCCCCGCTGCATTTAAACATATGCATCTCCTTAAAAAACATATAAAAGTGCATAGCAATTAATTAAAAACAAATACTTATTGTTACAAGGATTTAAAAGCACAATGAAGTACATAAGCCCTTAGTTCTGGAAACCGTTGCATTCCCAAAACATTATTAGTTTGCTAAAGGTGCGAGTTGATGGATGTAAGTCTCCGTGTGAATAGAAAGATTAATAAATAATTAAAGCAATTACCGAGTTGATTTTCGGCAACTTTTTCCTGTAATATTTTCGACTGCCTTTGTGGATACAATAATTAAATAGTAATTATTTCTCTGTTTTAAGGTTATGTATGTATATAAAATTCATCTTAGGGCTGCATAGACAGATACACAATGGCCTCAATCAACACATACAGAAGCGCTCTAAAATGAGGAAATTTGTGGGAAGACCTTCATCTATGGTGGTTCATTTAGAAGCTGTAAGTTGTCGCACATACGAGACAAGAAAGATGCATATTCGATCTGTGGAAGGAAGCTTCCTGCATTGTCATGGTTGAAAGGGCAATAAGACATGTTGATTACAGGCCATGTTTGCAGCCATCGTGGTTCCAGGAATTATCTACTAAAGTACATATGGAATCACAATGGGAAAATCTTATATAATTATAAATCTGTGGGAAACGATTTACACCCCACGAATAGGACTTATACGGCACATACTGAAGAAAATACCAGAAGATTAGCCCACAAGAGATTAATGTAAATCTATGTGTAAATAAAAAGATTAGCAAATCCGATTAATATTTTGTTAACTAAATTTCTGGAAATCTGGAAATTTATGAAAAATTTTCTGTTACACGTAAGAAGTATTATTGAGCGGGACAATTTTCTATGCAAAAATTGACTCACCCACTTTGAACCCCCTGTCCCTCGGAGCAACCCCCTTAAAAATCTTAAATGGAAAGGGGTATTAAGTAATACCTCATTTTAATGGTCTTTCGAAACGGTATAATTTGGAGTTTAGTTTTTTTGAATTGATCAATTCGTTTTCGAGATTTTTAAGACAATATTTTGATTTATTTTGTATTTCTAGCTGGTTAGTCCATTTTAAGAGCATCCGAACAAAAACCAATATTAAATAAATGTCTCAAAAACAAGGAAAATAAATAATCTTATGGTTACTCAAGTTTTAAGTTGTGTTTAATGCAGAATATTTGTCATCTTGTATGTAGTTATTTAATAAATACTTCGGTTACCGTTTTTTTATACTTTACCTTTACTTTGTTGAATGTAATTTGTGTTTTTTTTATAATAAACGAGTTTTATCCACTTTTTATTATATTTATTTATTAAATACCAGATTCTCATACACCATTATACGCGAGTAAATGCAAGCTTTAAAAACAAATCGAATACGGCGAGCCAGATATCGTATAGAGCCTATTTATACCTTTAAATTCGGGGAAAACCCGAATTTAGGGTAATTCCCAAGATCGTTCCTAAACTTCCTTCCAAAATTCATCTGCGCGTACGCACAACTAGACAATGTTGTGAAATTATCAGTATTAAAGAAACACGTTAATTAGTCTTATTTATTCTCAATATTTTTCCTAATTAAAGGGACAAAATTCGACATTACACATATGGTTTCTGTTTTGCCAGTTATACAAAAGTCTCCAATATGTTAACTCTAATCACCCCCCGCCCCTTTTCCTGCTGTTTTTAATAGAGATAATTAAACTGAACCGAACCATCCTAGGGTAAGATACGGGAAATGGCAACATTGTCAATCCGTTTATACAAACACGTACTCCTCCCGAGAGGAATCAACACGAGTGTATCTAGCCGAATTTAGTCATCTCCCTTGCCCATCACTGAACTGGAAAATTAATAAATGTGAACAATTGCAACTCAAATATTTAAATTCCATCAACGACAATTTGGCAACGTTGCAATGGGTTTGCATATGACCGCTGATCATGGTCGTAGCCACTATTTGGTCCAGGAGTCATTTTGGAGACTTTTGTATGGCCGCCAATAAGAAACGAAAGTGAATTTATTGGCTTCGTCCATGCAAGTGATGCTATGAAACGGGAGTGCGGGATTACCCCAATTACTATGTATGATAACGTTCCAAGCAAAGTAAAAAAATAAGAGAAAAAAATGAAAGGAAATGCAAATTCTTCCTGATTAACACGTGTCTTTTGCCGCGCTATCAAATTTGATTTTTTCACGGCTTTGTTCAAATGTTTTATGGGTCGCGTTTCTCTAAAAGTAGATGATCGAGTAACTTAAAACAATACAGTTCCAGTAATTTTAAAACGATGCGGAACTTTAGTAGAAATGTCTTTTGGGTGATGTCGTGTAGTTAATTTTACTTGACGTTTCGCTAACCATCCTGTCGGCTTCTTCAGAGGATTTCTAAAGACTCTTCTGAAGAAGCTGACAGGATGGTCAGCGAAATGTCAAGTAAAATATTAACTACACGACATCACCCGAAAGACATTTCTACTATAGATTACGGTCGTGAAAGCCTACACTCAACGATGCGGAACTTTGTTCGACTTGATTTTCTACCAGTTTGGGAAATACAAGAAAACGCAAACAACATATTTTATATAAAAAAAGTAACCTAAAATCTGGAAGGCGGCTCAGGACTGATCTGATTCGGGCGTCACCTATCGGAACACGCAACTTATTTTAATGCTTGTTTACCCCAATTATCTATAAAAGGAAGAATAATTGATTTTCCTTTTTTTTCAAAAATATTTTTATTTGAAACGCCGTTAATACATGAAACATTAAATATAAATATATAAAAATCATTAATAATGATCAATAATGATAGCACGGACTGTGGCGTAGTATGGTAAACAATACATAAGTATCGGCAACCTCCACACCACACAAGTTTAATTTATTATATAGTAATATAATAATTAGTCCGGGACGGCCGTTTCGAGGACACGAACGGTCGTCATCATCAACCGGTGACCGAATGATGTGAGAAATTTTTTCCTAAAGCTAAACATGCATGTTTTATCCCAACTTCTCAGAACAGATATTCTTCACAAGCGCCTATTTCTACCTCCTGCACGCCTTGAAGCTACGACGTGCGAAAAATAACATGCATGTACTATCCCTTCTTCCGAGAAGAAATATTGTATTTCACAAGTGCCTAATTCTACCTTCTACGCGTCTTAAACTACGACATGCGAAAAACACGGCTAGATAGACGGGGGAAAAACCCAAAATATAAAGTAGTGCCAGCCTACTGCAAAAAGATCAAAAAGGACAGAGTGCGACAACGGTCCGTTTTCTCCGTTCATCAGATTTTTATTACGTTTTATGTAAATTGTCTCGTACGCATCTAATTCTCGCAGCGACGTTACGTTTTTGATCAATTTTAATTTTTCTAATTTAATACTACGCCCGGTTTTATTTATATGTTGTGCTATACTCAATGCGTCCAATCTGCCGTAGCCATTATTTCTTATATGCTCTTTGAATCTAGTTTCTATCGCTCTTTTCTTTCGACCATTATAGGCTTTATTGCAGTCAATACATGCAATTTTATAAATTCCCGACCTTTCTCCCATTTTCCGTTTATCTTTAGGATTTCCCAGAAGATTTTTAAATGTGTTGTTGGAAACTCCATTTACAGTTTCCTATTTCATTATATATTTCATCTTAGCACATTTGACGCTAGATGTCGCAGGGTGCATCTCAAATAGGAATTTCGTCCTTAAATAAAATTAAGAAAATTAATGATTTTAATGTAAGAATAAAATTTATCGCGGTACCCATTCAGTTCTTATTTATTTTTTACATAGTTAAAATGCGAATTTATAAATATCTTGGAAGTAGTACAGATGGTATTTTCCAGTATTGCAACCGAAACTGTTCAAAATCGGTTCCTATCTTATCGGTTATCGGCAAGTCGCCTGAATATGGCCGTGGTGACAAGCTGTGCGGTGCTATAGGTGTTTTTATGTTGTTTACATGTGAATTTTCATGGACCTAAACGATGGCAGACCTAAACCTAGACATATCCAGGTTACCTGAGGACGTCCGCGAGAAACTGGCCGAGCTCGATTTGGAACTGTCCGAAGGTAAGTTGATTTTAAAGAGACCCTCTAATAATACCGCCGTGCGACAATATATGTTGGGTACGAGCACTGTATGTTCCTCACCTAATACACTCTGATCGATAATCTCTTTTTTGGACCGTGAAGATGACGATTAAAAATTAAAAGATTCCTGCTTAAAATACCGCCGGTACGTCCAATATAATCGATATCTTTTGGGCTTAATCAGCCCAATAAAGCCAATAATATATTCGAGGAGAAATAAACTCACGAATTCCTCGATAATATCGCTATGCGATCGAACGTTGGGGTTGTACGTTTTTTTTCCCTGTTTTTCAGGAGCACCTGTATCCGCTTTTGTGCTCGAATTGAAGACACCTGTATGAGTTGTTTATATTTAATTGAATTGTATTTTTTTGCAAAAAAATATCTTTTTTCTCGATTAAAATAAGGTGAGTCACTCCTATTGGAATCCGTTAAGCAGTTTTTTTCCTGTAATCTTTAGCCGTATGCACGAGGTGCGAGGCTGAAGATCTCCGAACGTCTAGACCGGATAAAAGAGAAAAATCAATGTCAAAAGCTGCGTATCCAAGTAAACGAAGAGGACGTTCCATTTGGATTCTCTTAAGATGCAATTAGACGCGTCTCTTCTCCGTGTGTTTCATTCTATTCGTAAGAAAATGTCTATAAATATCTAAGATTTTGAAGTTTTCTTATTGAAATTCTCATATTTCATCCTGGAATAGACACTATCATCGCTGGGACGTGGAGTAAGTTAATAAGGTAGTGTCTTCGAGTAGATTTGTATTAGTCATCAATTTCACTTTTAATGAAGGATTTTTTTTTTCAGTGAATAGATGTGGAGTTGTGTGTGCTTGTTAGTTAAGGGACTTCCTTACGGGATTCCAATAAATTCGTCCTGTATAGCGCGTAACTGTACGGGATCGAGTTCGTCTTGGAGATGGGGCTACAACTGTCGATTTATTTTCATAGGACAGTGAATTTAACTTAAAATTTCCCCAAATTTAGGCCCTAAGTTCGTTTGCTCATAAAAAAGCCATTTCTATTAAATGTCATTTAATAAACGGTCTCCAGCTTACGTATTTTGGTATTTTCAAGCTTCTTATTGCAAAAAAATGGAGAAGCGCAATATTTGTCAAATAGTTGCTGGCGGGCACTTTATAGCTACAAGTGTCCCGTAAGTCGTGAGGGCGTTATTTCCAATTTTTCGTGGCTTTCCGAATTATAATCCCTTTTAGGAATTATATGGTAAAGTCCACATTTGTACAGGACGAAATATGCCACCATCGCTAGAATCGGCAGTGTTAATAGAAACGACGAAAGGCTCGATAACGTTATCCAATTTATCTAATTCCTTGTTCTTGCTTAACAAAATATTCAACGATTTTGTTCAGTTGGCAGCGGATACAACACTAACAAGGGAACACGGGCAAGCGTGTCTCACCGATTTAAATGGAAGTTGGTGGGTTCATAGACTGATGTAGTTCGGAGGGTGGACACAATTTTTTTACGTAACTAGCAATAAGTACTATCGTTATTTATAGATACAATCCGCGACAAAAACTTAGACGCGGTAAGATGTTTTATGGGTTTTAAGGGTTACAACATTTCTTTGCGAAACTAGCAAGATATCTAATTAAGTTTTTATTCGTAAAAGTCAAATAAACTTAAAAATATCTCCTCCAGTAATATATGAACTAAATAATAAATTATTACTCCGATGTTTAAACAATTTCTGCGACAAAAATTTAGACAAATGTAAAACAAAAATCAACAAATGAGTGATCAGTAATGCGTAGATCCTCCATTGTTCTTAATCACTTCCAATAGTTTGTTATTAATAGATTTATATAAATTTAACGCATAATTTTGAGGGATATTCCGCCAATCAGTCACTATTGAAATTTTCAGTTCCTGTACCGTGAAATATTGACGGCCTCCGCCATAAACGCGACGTGCCAATTCACCCCGCATGTTTTCAATAATGTTTAAGTCTGGTGACTGTGCCGGCCACTGTAAAGTTTTAATTTTTTTCACCTTTAAACCATTCAGTGATGGTTTTTGCTTTATGAATTGGCGCGTTATCTTGCTGAAAAACAAAATTGCGCCCGGCCCATTGGTTTCCAAAACGTAGAAGATTCTCACGCAATAAGTCTTTATACGTCACAGATGTCATTTTGTTTGTGCAAAACACTATCTCACTTTTATCGCGGAATCCAATCGCTGCCCATATCATCACAGATCCACCCCCTAATTGTCCGGTCATTTTCAGTTTTGGTTCCTTTCTCAGATCATGATAATAATGCGAGTACCCATCCGGTCCGTCCAAATTAAATCGTTTCTCATCGGAAAATATAACTTTTTCCCATTGTTTTTTCCAGGATACGTGTTCTTCAGCAAATCTCAACCTCGCTTCTTTGTGTTTCGCCGAAAGTGGCGGTTTTCTCAACATTTTCTTCCGTGATATTACCGGTGACGCCTTTAAAATCCTTCGAACATTACGCACGTGCGTTTGTACCCCGGCCTGTTCTGCAATAACTCTCGCCGACGCAGAAGAATTGGATGCGCACCGCAATTTCATGCGTTTATTCCGTTCACTTACAGAATTCGGTCGCCCCTGGCCTTCTGGTTTGCCGTAATTTTCCGGATCTTTTAGGAAATTTCTAACGGAATGATCGCTTCTTCGTAACCGACGAGCAATTTCCTTCTTACTAACACCATCCCTGGTGCTAGGCTAGAATTTTACCCCTTTCTATCAAGGATAATTGTTTTTTTTCTATCCATATTGCAAACACTTTATAAAATATAATTTCTCGCGGTGAAACGTGTACACTTTACCAGCACAACCGCTGCATATAAAGAGAAGTATTAAATTAAAATATTTTTGCTTGTATTAATGTAACAAATGCACAGGGTCTAAATTTTTGTCCCATTTAAAATTCCTATTTTGATCTGGGAAAATCTCAATTCCCCCTCATAAAGCAATAAATACCCAGAAATATCTATAAATGGACTATTTACATAACAAGTATTAATAGCCTTCATTTACACTTTATATAATGTCTATAAACTTTGTTTGGTAAATAATAAAGTTAGTATAGTGAACATTCTAATGTTTTTATAATATCAGAAGAAGAATCCAACAGATAGTGAAGATGAAATTGAGTAAAATAGAAAATTCGAATATTTGTTTTTGGAATTGAACCTTCAATCAGAAAGCTCCATGTCTGCCCCCTTTTGTATATTTTTCTCTACCGAAAATTACAAGAAAAAAGACGATGAAATGATTTAATATATTTTTTTCATGTTTGTACCTATTATTATAAAAAATAGAAGACTCTGGGCGTCTCCCTTCCTTACATTTGTGGTCTGTCCCTATCTAAGTCCAGCTTTCGTCTTTTCTAAATTCCAATAGACGTGAACGAAATTGCATATTACTCTCAACGATGATGGCTTAAATTAACAACTTTCACCGTCAAATTCAAATTCTATTTGCGTAAAATAATAATAAATAGGAATATTGTAAATAAAAAAAAAATATTTCCAGCCAAATGCTTCTGATCGAACCTGATCAAGCTGCTCTTTTATTGTGCGTGGAATACAAGCTGATCGGATTTAGGAGATGAGATGCACTTAACATAATCTTCCTTTACTAATATCTTGATTTTCTGCATTTTCCTGCGTTATTTTTTGAAACAAGGTGTTACTTCAGGGGCGGTAGCGTGGTAGAAAATTCAACTATAGTGAGAGCTATATTATCCCTAGACCGATTTTTAATTTGTGATTGGCCGATTTTAAAAGACAAAAGATATTGTATCTAATTCATTTATCGAATTGGTTCATTTTGAAGAAAATTTTCATCATATGCAGATATTTTTTTATAGTTTTACAAGAAATTCATCAAATCATGGCGGATATGTTTTGCAACTTGCAAGTCTTCAATCTGTTTTAGCATTTCAACATTATTGACACGAATTGTTACATTCAACTGTCTGGCCTCGTTTTTCAACAGTTGAATTTTCTGATCTATTTCTTAGAAGAAAAATATCTTTTATTATTCGTCTGAATTTTTTAGCGAATTTTTTTTCGTTCGCTAATTAAAGGTAATAATCTTAATATAAGCATTACTAACTTGACAAAGCGTAGAGTTAAAAATAGAATAACAGTCGTAGTACCTAGGCAGCTATGCACATCTCGAAGCTGGGTATTAATTGATTTACAGCCACCATAACCTTGAATCTAATGAGTCATGCGTGCATAGTTCCTAAGTGAGTTGACTGTTATCGCACAAAGAAATTCCTTAATCGTAATTGTAGTAATTGATGACGAAAATCATGCCTTTGTTATAAATTAGCGTCGTCCTAATAATTGTAAATTTTTTTCCTGACGCTTAGAGCCTTTTTAAAGTTTACAAAAGTAAGTACGCTGGAACAGAAAAATGTTCCATGAAAGTGGGGCGTGTCAGCCCTTGGATATTTAGGACAGATCTAACCTAACGTAAATCGCGGAGAAGAATTTAGTTTTAATGTTTCTCCAATTTGATTGAATTAGCTAATAATATACAGGGTGTTAATTTTTCCATTTGTTTATACCCGGTGGCTACATAAAAAAAAACAGCCGGCTATATCTCGCAAACTAATAATCGCAGAGTTTTGGGGTAAAATCTGTTTTGATAAATGTGGCCAAAAGAAAATACTGAAAAAGTTTGTGCGATGATCAGTAGACGGCGTTTTGTCTAATTAAGATTTATCGGAGATGTATCTTATTTCCACTCCAATTCGTTGAATACATTTTGTTGCATCTTCTAAGAGTAAAGTGGCGGGGAGACATCAATTGCGTTTTCAAATAAATATTGATTGCTCCTGTTCGGCTTACCGATCTTCGTAATTTTGGTCTCGTATAGAAGAGCTTTATTGAATCCATCAAATGCAGTATGGTACTTATGAGTTGCTTTCCGACTAACAATTGCGGTCAATCTCAAGACTGGTTCAAGATCAGAGGCACTAGTTGCGAAATTTCTTTTCTTACCATTGTTCAGCTGCCGCATCAACAACTGTGTACACCTGCAGAAGATCTCGTTTTTTTCATTGACAATTGACCAGTCCATTTGGGCTATTTCGCCTCTTTTGACCTTTTCACTTTAGCCCTTTGATTCGAGCGTTATTCCTCGAATAGAGGACGTCGTAATTAATTTCCTGGTGTAAATGTACACTGCCGTTCAGTGAAGTTCGGTCATACAATAAAAATCTATTATATCACACTGTATACAATTATTAATACATAAAATTAGAAAAATATTAAGCATACACTCTTGTCTAAGGGATTAAAGCCATAAATTATTATGTAAAGTACAAATATTGCGACGACCACAATAAAGTCCCTTTTATTATCATTCCAAGAATTTCTCGGAAGTGCCGATCTTTCGAAACGGGTCGTTTGGGGATTATTAACGAACAATACATTTAGGAAATATACCGCAGCATCACTCTTGTTTATTTATCACGAGCATAAAGATATAAATTTGCTTCATTTTACTGTTAAACGTGTGTTGGTGTGCATCTGTCGTTTTTGCGCGAAAGTTTTAAGAAAATTTACTTCAAAATGGCACGTGGCAAGCCTACCAGTGTAGAAAAACGTTCACGCATTATTACGCTGTTTGAAGAGGGATATTCGGGGCGACAAATTGCTGAAAAAATAAATATGAGAAGTTCAACAGTAAATGACATCATAAAGCGATATCGGACAACTGGAACTATAGAAAATCGTGTTCGTCCTGGAGCATCTAGGAAAACAACAAAAGCTGAAGATTTTAGAATTGTATTATTAAGCAAACGCAATAGAAAATTAACAGCGCCACAAATAGCAGCCGAAGTCAATCGCGGCCGTGAAGAACAAGTTTCGGCGAGTACGGTAAAACGTCGACTTCAACAAGCGGACCTTCATGGACGCATTGCTATTCGAAAACCCTTATTACGTCGGGGCAACAGAGCAAAACGGGTACAGTGGGCCCGTTCTCATCTAGATTGATCGTGAGATGATTGGAAACACGTGCTTTGGAGTGACGAGTCAAAGTTTGAGGTTTTTGGGCAAAATCGACGAGTTTATGTCCGAAGATCTAAAACCGAAAAGTGATCCCGAACTGCATTGTGCCAACAGTGAAGCAAGGGCGTAGTTCTGTGTTAGTGTGGGGATGTTTCTCCTTCGCTGGGACGGGAGATTTATGCAGAGTGCAGGATGTAATGAGGAAGGAAAATTATTTTGCAATACTCCAGAATCATGCAGCGCCATCAGGATTGCGTATAATAGGCTGTAACTTTACATTCATGCATGACAACGACCCAAAACACACTGCGTTAGTGTGTAAGAACTATCTAAAGGAGCAAGAAGAATAGCACATCCTGAAAGTAATGACATGGCCCCCACAAAGCCCAGATTTGAACCCGATAGAGTTGTTGTGGGATGAACTGGACAGGAGGATCCGAAAAATATGCCCAACTTCACAAGAACATTTACGGAATATTCTGCAACATGAACGGATTAATATTCCACGATCCGTTTTAACAAAACTTATCGAAAGAATGCCTAGAATAATTCGAGCGGTGATTAACAGCAAAGGAGGTTTTTTTCGATGAAAAAAAAAATATAATGTTCAGTATGTTATATTAGGCCAGAATAACTTTTTATGTATTTATTTTTGTCTTTTTTACCTGTACATACAATAAAATTGCATTTTGTTTTTAGTTTCGTTTGTTTCTGTAACCTTTTCATGTTTTTTATCAACCGACCGAACTTCTCTGAACGGCAGTGTATACAATGTTTTTTTGTTCCCTTCTATTAACGAATGTTGCCACCTTCTATCTGTTTTTCCATCAATTATCTTGTTTATTGTACTACAATTGCAAAATAGAAAGTAATTTAAGGTGACGCGTCCAAAATGGCGTCCGCATGGATCGGCTGTTTTTTGTTTTTTTTGTTTATTTTTTTTGAGAATTACAATTACTTAAAATAAAATACTATTTTCTCTGGATGTTTGTGTTGCTAACCTTTATATTAATAAACTCAGTGCATAACCAATTAATTTATTCTAGATTTCTATCACCGTAATTCTTTTGTAATTCAAATACGGAAACCAACCGGAAACTAGACACACGCTTGCTCCGTTATATTTGTAGCGCGTTTCAACTTTTAATTAGTGTAACTGCTGCTCGAGAGCTCATAATTAACGTGATAATATTTAAGAGCGTTAAAATCGAATTCAACAGATCATTCTAAATATCGCGAAAGGCTGTATTCGTACAGCGTGTTCAGCAAGGAACGGAAAGGCGCGATATCTCGGGAACCAATCCAAAAATTTTAAAAATTTTGTTATAAGCGTCCGTTAAGGTTTCATTGAGCCATTTCTTGGTAAATTAAATGCTTCACCCCTAGGTGGTGCTACCTAATACCATTTCTTTTTTAACGAAATATCCTACTTTCTATTCGATGTTTGGAATTTACCTATTTGTTGTACTTTTCAAGAAAATTGTTTTTATAAATTTAAGACGAAGATATATCTAGGAGCCTACATAAACGCTGATAAATTTCGTATGAATGAAGATAAATTGATAAATTTTATATCAAATGAATGATAAAAGATTACATACTTAAATAATGCGGCAATGTCCTCCAACAAATCGAAAAGTTGTTAATCATTCATTGTTGCAAAGATAATAAGCGTGTTTAGGTTAGAAAAACGTCGACGTTTTCGAATGAACGTATGATGATAATTTATCGGAAATATAAGCTAAATGCGAAGGCTGTGTTTTTTTTTTTTCAATTTTTGTTCGTGCATGTAAACACGCGAGCGGTGAGAAACGGGGATGCTCAGAAGGCAACTGCGCATCTCTCCCATTATTATATCTGCCACTTGCAACGTCATCACGCCGTTTTCAGCTGGCTTGCAGGCACGTAAACATGGCTGCTACAATTGATTCTGGCGCCAAGTGCGAGTTCCTTCAAGCAGAAGGGAATAGTGCAATTAAAATTCATCGAAGAATGAGCCGAGTATGCGGCGAGCCATTCAAAACAAAAGAAGAGGCGTGCTGAGTTCTTCTCATTCCTGACAATGCTGCTGTAACCCAACGACTTATTGAACAATTTCGATGGGAAATTTTTTGAACGCCCGGCGACTTAGCGCCAAGCGACTTCCTTCCCTTTCGTGAACTGAAAAAGTGGCTAGGAGGGTAGAGCTTCCAGAGTACAGAGGAATTTCAAAACGGACCATTTCAACTCACTGGCGGCAACTGTCTTGTGTTTATGCGTTATCGGAAGTTAAAAAAAAACAACTCTCGTACAAAGCTCGCGCAAACATTGTATACTTTCAGATTTCCTCGTTTTTTTTTCTGAAAATAAATGCAGAAAACGAAAAAGAACACCAACAAATTAAGCCAACAGAATAGGTCTACGTATTACCAAGTATTGCTTACAATCCTCGCACACGATGAGATCCATTGCTGAAGATTGTGCTATATCAGTTAGTTCATTCATGAAATATTAAAATCTATTAAATACAAACTATCACGGACGATTCTATGGAAAATTCCAAATTTTCACCTCGTATTTTGCGATCTGATGGGAGCTACTTTTCAAACAACGGAATATTCGTCATAATTCATATTACTGGTCGTCTGAACATTCATATTGGACACTTTATTACCACGTTTCATACTTACCCTATACTTCAGGCAAATTATTACGCTCAAGGCGGGTTACGATTTAAAATAAGAAATTCTATTTTTCACCCAAGGAACATTTTAAGAAAAGAATTTATTCTGAATAAGCGACTATCTGATCGATCGGGTAAGTACTAATTGTTCTATAAGATAACCAGCTCGTCCTTCTGGTTTAAGTTCTTTAGGCTAGGTCGAAGAATTAAAAGAGCTTATGGCGATCGTTTTTGCCAGCCTAGCACCAGAAACCTAACCAATGCAGCTTTAATTAGGCGTTGTCAACTTCCACTTCTTGTTTTTAAAGTTAAACGTTTGAGTTTAAGTGAGTTTGAGTGAGTTTAGCGGACCACCTACCGATCAATTAGGAACTGCCTGCACGAGTCCGGACCTCAGTGGAAGGAAACCGGTTGGTCACCGGTGGGCCCTCTTTCCCCCATGCTCCTCATCTTAGAGAATCTCCCTTCTTAGCCTTTGATGGATAAGGGTCGGTACCGATCTGTCGGAACCTACCTCACGTCTTACCCGCCCAAGGTGACAAATATCGGCCCGTCGGAGCCTAGGCCGCCCAAAGACGACAACTATCGCCCTCTAAGGGCCTAGGCCTCCGAGCACTGTCAACTGTCGCCTAGCGACGGAAACGGCGGACCATGACAGTAATGTTTTTGCTTGAGGTGTGCCATGTCTGTGAAAAACAGAGTAGGTACAATGTGTCAAACACAGTTTAATGAATAACTTTTGCTGTGAGTTTTCATATTAAAACAGCACGAATCGAGTTCCCCTTAATGAAAAGGTTTACATGTTTATATGTTATGTATTGGCAACGTTATCCGGAGAGGGAGGTTTCAGAAAGGACGGATTTTCGACTGTTGGAAGCAATAAAAATGTCTTTAGAAGACAGGGAAATCACTAAGATATACGATGAGGACTTAAAAATTCACGTGCAAAATTTGCTGTTAAATGTTGATGAATGATGGACGTTACGAAAAGTAAGAACCAACATTTTAAGAAGGGCTAATCTGCGCTTAATTCATAATGGCGAAAACCAAAGTTGGAGTCAATTGTCAATTGCTTTATTGATATGATATTTTGAATCTACCACCTTGTCTCTTTAAACACAAAAATGTTGGCTGGTTCATACATTTGATCTCGTATTAAAAGTCAATATTCCTTTATCACGTATACGACGTCTAATCAATTGCAGTAGTTTTGGCCGCAGTTCACACATCCGGGATGGATATTGCGGTCATTATAACTCATCAGTATTAGCGTGAATTAGAATCGTCGTAGTCGAAATACGTTTCGTAAACCACGACTGCCGCGGTTTATAAGTTTTCCGTTGCAACCACGCCGTATGCAATAATAAACAAACGAGCGTTGAACATCAATCGCCCATTGCAGCTATTACGTGCGTAGTAAAACGGGAAGTTTATTTATATTGGACGCTGTTATATAAGCATCAACATTGTCGTAAACGGCCGCTTCAGATTGTTAGAGCACGATGACCTAGTTAATTTAGACCGTCTTGGCCTATATTTTGTGAGATTTGGATTAGATTGTCTAACGTCCCGTTAAAATCTATATGAATGTTTGTTCAAAGAAAAACCAAAAACATGCTACCCCCTCGCGCCATCCAAGTGTGGGGTTCGAGATTAAAAATGGTCGAGGCCTCTTGGATCCAAAGTTGATCAGATGAAATACGGACGAAAGGGCTCAGAAAGGGGTTAAATAAAAGAATAGATGATGAATAAAGTTCTCCACTTTCCGTGCACATTAGCAGAAATTTGTGTCATGAGAATGGGTTCATGTTGCTCGTCTAGTCTTAGCTAATTTCGTGAAGCGCACGGAAAGTGGAGAACTTTAATGATGAATAATCCAAAATTCATAGATACAAAAGGAATATAAAAGTAGCACTAAATAGATGAGGGTGCCAAGCGATAGTTCGGCGATTTGCCAACAGATAACACTATGGGTAGGAAAAACGATTTACGACCAACCCCTTCTTCTGGGTTTAGTTTTATCACAAAGTTCGCAGATGATATGTGTGTATCTTATAATTTTCTTCATCGTTACCTCAGAAGCTCGTTGTTAAAGATCCTGCATCCTACCATTATAAAAGCGTGGTATTACTTTTGTTCTATGGTCCAGAGACGTTTAGATTTTAACTTTTCCCAGAACCCCATTCATTACGCTTTGAAAATTGTGAAAAGTTAGAAATAAGCCCATTAGTGAATACACAAACCCGAAAGGACCTCATAATTAATTCCCAAAACACGTCCTGTTTTCCAATCCGTTCCATATTTAATCCATAAAATCTCCTCCTCTTATATACAATTTCAAAATGGTAGCCGCGGTAGCCTCGTTTCGGCCAAAACCTGCCCGGAATAACCGGAACAAACGTCCATGCAATCTTTATAAACGTCTATCATCTCCGGGCGCGTGGTTTTTGTCGCCCGAGTTCAAAATTACACGTCTAGCGGGGGAGCACTGAACTTAGGATGTTGTCGACGGAGGAAGAATGGAAAAACCAGCCACATACGTGAGCGCTAATCTATATTTTATGAAAGCTAGCCTCGAAGATAGGGCGATTCCGTAGGGCCGCTTGGAATTTATTCTGTGGAGTAGATAGCCGCGTAGAAGGAAGGTGGCACCTTGGAGACCAGAGAGAAAACATGAAAGTTTAATGTTAAGATGTTGCGGAGTATATGCTGCCCCCTTTTCTGTTTTTTTTTTTTGCCATCCTCGAAGGATCTAAGGAGGTCGGGGAATTTCGCGGAGTTAATTTTTTAGGCGTATTATGTTGTTTTTCTGGGGAAGTGGGGAAAATGTTTTTCGGTTCAATATGGAACGGTGCTTATATGTGGGGACTAAACACGGATGCTACTAATTAATTCCTGTATTTGGCCATGCAGAGGAGAATTAAAAACACATTCTTAAGGCCAGCTTCACCTTCATCAGATGGCCTTTATCCATGTTTGCTTGCACCAAGAATCCGTTTTGAAAGGAGCTGATTATTGTTCGAAATCCCAGAAAGGAAGGTTGCTTATAAAAAAGTCAAAAAGAATAAAAATATATGAACAGTTGCAATTTTTCTTTCCGTTGAGCGGAAAAAGCTGATGAATACTATGTTTTTTTTTTTATATAATTCTCTTTTGTCCCAAAATGTTGCTCCTCGAAGTATTTCTTTTTTATGGGTATAAACTAGTTAAAAACTTTAACTTTTTTTATATCTTTTATAGTTTCTGAGCGAAAGTTAGTTTTGGGTTTAAATGGTAATTTGGGCACCACTTGTATTTCTTGAGCACTATTTAAATGGACATTCGTGAGATTTCTAACGTTATTTTTTCTAATTTTTGGCCTATACCGTCCATGTCGAACTACATTTGTAGATGGTATCAGTTTCCCCATAAATAATCATTAAATTCAAGTAATCCTGGTTTGTCAATTCTAAATGTGTTAATTCCAAACATATTCCATTTAAAATTTCATAGATATTAGCAGCATATTTGATCGATAAATACTGACATCCTGAAAAATATTTGTACAAAAATGGAAACATTGTTCGATAGCCCCCATTTGTAGCTTGCTAATTCGTAATAATCATTAATCTACGCTTTTAGCTTTAAAACGATAATGTTTAAGCAGCCGTGCCAATGTTCTCTAAAAGTTAGCCCACTCGAACGAAGTAAATCAGCAAATTGATAAATTTTGAATCTGCTAGTTTAGTGGGCTCGCCCCGTGACAATATATAGTTCATTTCATTGTCTACGTATTATTTATAGAGCCCAAGTATTGTTGAAAATTGGCAATAGATATTTGATGAGACCCTCGTCAAGAACTTCGAGCGCTAGTGTCGCTAGGTTTGCCCACACTCTGCATTAAATTATTTATTATTATATTAATTCGGAAATATTTTTTCTAATAAAATTAGTCTCAACATTTCAAGCAGCAAGCTACGATAGGAGAAATTAATTTAAACAATCTAACGCTATTTTTAAGCGCGTTTTGATCCTAGAACTTCGAACGGAAACAAATCCCAATTAGTCGGGAAAGCACCAGCTTCAACTTTACGGGAAAATACATATATCCTGGCGGCTTGAACACAATATGGCTTTGTAGGACTCTCGCAAATAAGTTCAATTAAAATAATGAAGTAACCTTCTTTATATTTTAAAATATTCTCAATAAACATCGTACATGCAGGTTTACTTAAAAAAAGTGTAGCGACGACGATTTATTGTCGTTAATATCCATTTTTTAGGAAATTATGTTTAATATAAAAGTTTTTATCCGCATTTGAGAATACTTGAATTTCTCCCATAATTTTTTAAATGGAAACTTGTAAATTTCTACTATTCAATAGAGTTTTTTTTTCTCTTACTGGTTCCTTTTTTATTTCTTTTTATAATATTTTTCCAAGACAACGCCTTCATTAATCTTAGGTACACCGCAAATAGTCAAAAACGACAGACAAACCTGAACGAGGTAACGTTATCGGTGGTTATTGTGTACCTTAAATATTTGAATATTTATGATGTCAACTTCACTGAACAGTTCCTCTTCTGTTTTTCTTTGTAATTAATTTAAAGTTTGATTTATTTATTTTTTTATTGAAATAAAAAAAAATATTCGCCTATGGCGGCTTATATTATTTTTTTATAATAATCAATTTGCATTTCGGAATCTTGTTTAAAAATTTTTAATATATATGTTATATATATATCAATAGAGATGGTGATTTTTGTTGGCACGCAGCGGCGCAGACCGTATAAGGTCGGTCGGTATTATGTATGTTGTGCAAAGTTGAAATATGTATACCGGTTCAGTTGAGTACAATTGTAACCGTCCCTCCCAGAGAAGGCAGTAAGAAAAAAATTTATATGCGCCTACCTTTCTCTATTGACGGCAGTCAATATATAATTTTTTACATTTTCCCTGTGTTTCGCTGATTTCACGCCCCGTTTGCACTGTTGTTCGTTGTAAACCATAAGGATCACATTGCCACCATCACATTTTACGGAACCGCTATTCGATGCAATCTGTGTTGTCTTTTACGCAACATTTTTATAGTACACGGTTGGTTTCATCTACAGTAGAAGCAATGCGAGGAAACTGATTTATGTACATATCGGCCAGACCTTGTACTGTCTGCGCCGCTGCCCGCCAACAAAAATCACCATCTCTACATATATCAATGAGCACCAATTTCTGGTCAACGTTTTTCCCAACACATGGATTGGAAGACGAGAAAACATGAATGGTCAGTCCGGTCGCTAAATTTGACCATTTCTCTTTAGGGACACGCGAAAAACAAATGTTTACAAAGATAAGCCCGATAACGTGCAAGAATTAAAAATCCGACTTACCAGAAGGATTTCCTGAAAACGAAAATAACTATTTAATAGTAAGTCAACAAAAATATTTTCTAGGCGGATACATGTTCGAAATTTTCTTGGCGCTAGAATAATCCTTCGTGCGAACGGACTTATGAACAAACAGAGCGAAAATTCTCAATTAGATGTCTTTTATGTATGCATCCGGGGAATTACCTATTCTTCCCGTTTTAAGTTGTTTTCTCAATACTAGATGTCACATGGTGCGAAATTGTCTAATTTTACTTGGAGACGCTAGATCGCGGGTAATTTGCGCCGTCAAATCGCTTGTGGGCTCTCTATCCTTGTAAGACAAATTGCATTTTTCCTATTATTTAAAAAGAAAAAATTTCGCCACAATCTGTTGAAACATAAATAAATAAAGCCATCCTTTGATATACAATTTTACGCCAGACCTTTGATAACGTGCCCCCTCAAAGATAAATATTTACAAGCCTATATTTATTGCGTAAGATTCTAGGGCGATAGTTTCTCAGTTTTTTTTTTTTTCGAGATTAATGTCACAACTAGAGATAAGTTTTGGGAGTTGTCACAAACATCCTTTGTATCCTTATCTTGGGTGCAGCGTCCTCCTAGCACTATATTCTAATATTTACAAACTAAAACAGCTGATCGCCAGTATTTGCTTTTTTTCTGGACTAATTCTTGTTAGTCACAGTAAGTATGTTGTAGATATGGGCCCCTCAGTATATGGATGAAGCCCTAAAGGCAGATCCGCCGGCGCATTTGTCGCTGTACTAATTTTCTTTCGCAGAATTAAAGCACGTGTAAGGTTGAATCAATTCATTTTGTGTTTGAACTTTACATTAAAATAATTCTATTTGATCCGGTTTCGAATGCTGCTGTCCAACGATTTTATTCATCTGTTAATTTTAACGTCACAGTTAACGATATTACCGCTCAACAAGGATTTGTTTAACTTCAGAGTTAATATTGATTTTTCTTATTCTGATGGTGATGTAATAACGATTGTGTGTTCAGAGAATAGAGATGATTATTCTTTATTATTATTCTTGCTTGGATATAGCATCTAATCGAGTCCCAGGTAGTTGTACGCGATCGATAGTGTAGCGCCGCCTTACGGGAAGATGTCGCAACTAGTGTAGAATCGAGGGTTTTCCGATAGATGGAGGCAGAGGTCATAGCTCTTTTAGTGTATGATGGGTTGCCTATTTTCATTTTAGTAATATTTATTTTTTTTTTTCACCCACTTTTGGTTGCATAAATTTCGGTAGTTCCAATTTTTAGTTTAACGTACACTACCGTTCATATATTTGGGGACGATTAAAAAATACAGTTTTTTTTTTAATTCGGATAAAAACAAAAAGTCATTTGTAATTTAATTTACTTCTGTACATTGAGTACACGATACAAAACTAAAAATATTCCAAAAAGAAATGTTGTACTAATTATAATTAGGTCTATGCGGATTTTTCGTCTATATGTCCACCCTTTGACTTAATTACTGCGGTACATATTCGTGGCATTCGTAGAATTAAAGATTTCAAAAATTTTGCTGGGATCTCGGTCCATGCTTGCTGGAGCTTTCTCCGTAAATCTTGTGAACTAGTCGCTCCTTTTTGTCGAATCCTTTTGTCCAGTTCATACCATATTAATTCGATAGGCGACAGGTCAGGAGACTGAGGTGGCCAAATCATTCTTTTTAAACGATCTTCTTCTTCCAGAGATGCTAGATAATTTCTGCATATACGAGAAGAATGCTTAGGGTCGTTATCCTCTTGAAACGTAAAGTTTCGACCTCGTAATCGTTCCCCACTTGGGACCTTACAGCATTCTCTTGTAATATTTTGAGGTAGCCTCTTTACGAAGTATTCCCTGTATTCTTACTAAATCACCTACAGCTGTTCCCGCAAAACAGCCCCAAACCATTACGTTACCTCCACCGTGCTTCACTGTAGGTACAATACACTGTTCACTAACTCTTTCACCAACCTGTCGCCTAACAAACGTCCTCCGTTTGGAGCCAAATGTTTCAAATTTCGACTCATCTGTCCACAGCACGTTGCACCACTGTTCGAATGTTCAGTGGCTGTGTTCTTGTGCCCACTGCAATCTTTTTTTTTTATTTTGAACTTTCAAAAGCGGTTTTCTGGCAGCTACTCGTCCCTTTAAGCCTGCCGCAATTAATCTTCGTTTCACGGTCGAATGCGAAATAGGATTTCTTCGTGAAACGTTGACTTGCTGCGTTATTTCTGGAGCCGTTAGGAATCTGTTTCTTTTTGAAACAAAAACCATGAACTGATCCTCCGCAGCTATTGTCTTCTTTTTGCGTCCAGAACGTTTCTTATCAGCCAAAGAACGCGTTTCCTCCACCCGTTTTAATGTTGTAAATACAACATTTTTCGATATTTTTAATTTTTTCGCAATAACTGCCATTGAGTATCCTTCATTACGTAAAGTAATAATAGCAGAACGCGTTTCGGTGGAAATTTCTTTTCGTTTTGCCATTTCAGCACCCCCCGTTTATTACGATAGTTAAATTTAAACTAAACTACTATCAAAATCGATTTTATTTTAAATACAAGACGATATCTGCTTTGTTTGTTGTACTAAGTGTTCTATGAATCTCACATTATTCCTTTGTGGAAATATTCGACAATATTTTCAAGTTTACGTTTATAACCCCATAAAAGGGATTGAGAGGAATTTTGCCTGAGGCTGCGGTAGAATATAAATGCGTTATAAATTTGATGGGATAGAAGAGAATCCTGTTGTAAATTATGTTCATGCATATAGAAATGTGTAACTCTTTCATATAAAACACAATCAATTGTCAATATTTCAATTTTGCTTATTTTTAGGAGTTTTTCTTAGTCGTCCCCAAATATATGAACGGTAGTGTAGTTCATATCGAATATTAATTATTGATTTTTGGTTGAAAAATTCATAAAAAAAATGTAATTTCGCCGTATAATGTCACATTTTCATCGAAGATTCACAACATAATATAAAAAAATCAATAGCTTTCAAGATAAAATCGGGTTCCCTACAGGGGCGTAGAAAAAGCGATTTGAAGCAAACAAAAATAAAAATAATCGGAAATATCGACTAGAAACGTAAAAATACGGGGGGCCAAGTGTGACCCGTTTCATGGCGCCCTCTGTGGATTACTTTGCTGTATTATTAGGTCTCTGCATACACGTTTAAAATTGGAAGAAACTACTAAAAAGGGATGCGTTATGAAATCCAGTGAAACAGACGTGTTGAGCTCTACGTCTGTCGGTCAGCTATTCCTAATTTTAGTGGAAACTCGTTAGTTAACGATGTTATTATGAATGAAACTCTCATTTAAAATATCTTCACTTATGTTTCAGTAGTGTTCACCTAGTGTTTACCAATTTTCCTATTTTAAATACGATAATATATTTTGTATAAGCTTAATCGATCGTACGCCACTGTATGTATTAAAATTTGTAACGTTTACACCGCTCTTATTGAAAATAAATATTTGAGAATGAAGATTAAGGTATTTGCTTTCGTGGAATGAAATGGAAAGTCATGCGTACCACATCTTATCGTTATCAGATTTTATACAGGATGTTCGGAAACCGGTTTTCAAATATAGATATTTTGAAACACAAAAAAATAATAATTTTTTCAAATGAATCGTGGTATCTTTAACTACGTCGTTATTCTAAGTCGATAAAATGCACCAATTACACGATGGACGTACGACTCTATTAGTGCACGTCTTTCTCGTGCGTATTGTTAGAGGAATTTCACCTAATAAACATAAGTTTACCAGTTAGTGTATTCTTTATTCATTTCTATTATTTGTTTACGGAGCTAGCAGCGTGGTAGCGCTAAATTTGAATCTTTTAGGTCTTTTGTAGTGTTGCATTTAACAATAAACTAGTGTAAAGGCGAACTTTATGTTGAAAAATGAAATATGAGGTTTCTTCCAAGACGTTAGAATCAGTTAAGAATCGTAGGAGGTATATTGGTTAAACGAAAAAGTGATAGGCACTGGAGCACATTAGATCCTATAGGTATGGTAGAATAGAATCGTCAAACAAAGCCGGCAATAACGTCAAATTAGAAAACCTGAAAATGAATAAGAATTCTGCTGCGGGAATTAGATGCTTACTAAAATATTTGCATAAAAAGCAACACAAATTTTCTCATACTCAGTTCCGTTTGATTTATTAGGGTACGGCATACACATGTTTCGCGTTTCCTATTACAATAATATGAGACCCCTTCGGTATATCTTTCCGTATTTTTCGCATGTCTTAGTTTTAGAGTATGTGGGCGGCAAAAGTAGGTACTAATAAAAAAATATTTTTTCTTTTATTGTTTTTTGTAAAAACTTGGGAGGTATCCTTTGCCCTGTTAAGGGAGCCACTCTGAAGGTGGGTGAAGGGTACTTATCTTAACAACAGGAGGTTACTGTAGGATATCGCTGTGAAATGGTCCAACCAAAATTTAAGAAAATGTTGCTTTTTTAATTAGATTTGCAATTCTACAAAGTGTTTAGCGTTTGTAAAAGGTACATTAAGCTAAATTAGAATAAACAACCACCGCCTGGAAATGAATGCTATTCAAATGGACACATAAAACTTCCCAGATCTCTGCGAGAATATCGAAAAACATTAATTACATAGAAATTAGGAGTCAAACCGAGGAAATTGTAGCTCACCCCACCGCATCGTAACAAGTTTAACGGGCAGAAAAAAGGATAGAAAAACCGTGGGGCATTGTGACCCTGTCATAATGATAATATCCCTTAATTAACTGGCCCGTTTTGGCCGCGTTTCAAGCGGTAACGGACCGAAACAACGGGCACGACGCTCGCGAGCTTACGATTTCTAGCGGTAGACGGCGTTTGCAGCGCCACGTTTGAAATTCTGTTAGGACAAATCTCACTATTTGTCGTCCCTCTCCGTTGGTTGCTCTTCACGAAGTTCACTTTGGAGAGGTTTTCATGAATGGCCTGATCGTGTTCTTTGGTACGAAGAGGAGGGCGATACCGTGCATTCGTTAATTTCCACTCGGTTGGCGGGTGCTTTGCAGCTAAGTTTTGGCGACTAATTAACTCTAATTCAGTTACGGACGCTGTATAATGGTGTAATCTTGTACAAGTTACATTAACTCGCCGAGTCGGAGTTTGTTAAAGAAGAATCTATGATATAAAGACGGTTTTCGGTGAAAAGCGGCGTTGGTCTCTTAATAGATACGTTGTAAGCGGGGTATTCGAAATGAAACTGCGGTATTTTGATTCGAAGAAGTAATGTAGAGATATCTAAGAAGCCGTGAATAGGGTTGAATAAGATTTCGGCAATGCAGTGTCGTGGAAATGTGGATGCTTCTGAAATTCGAAATTAATTTAATTCTCCAACTGACGTGGCAACGCCAGCTTAATAGACATCAACAGTTTTAAAATTTGCATCAGTAGCAGTAGATTAGCTTAGATGACCCAAACACATCGGCTTTTTGGCGCACGAGAACTGAGGTCAGTGTTGTCATGAAAAGATCCGGTAAAAACCCAGTTACAGTTGCTTTTTTAGTTGTGGTTGTGATTGTGCCAAGAAATGTTGAGTTTGTCGTTTTAAAAGTTGTGGCATTAACTGTGAGGCAACAGCGATCGAAGGTAGAGATAAAAAATTACTCTCGAAACCACGCTGATGACGCCGGGTAGGCAGAAACATGTCCGTGTGTTAGTGTAATTTTTTTCTCTCCTTTTGTTGCGTTTGCCGTGAATTATTCCATTAATCCCATGAGGAAGCTAAGCTATCTTAGCATTATATTTTTTGGTTATTGTTCTAGGCATTTTCTGATGTGTTAACTTAAATCTACTGACGCAGGAGATGTGAAGCTTCCAGTAAATAAGAAACAGTAGTTGACATGGTTACAATTTGCAAAAGCATTAAAATTTCAAATTATCTTGTAAACAAAAAAAAAAATATAATAAAAATCTATAAATCCTGTACCCCGAAATCAGAGGTTTAAAAAATATGTGTTATAGCATGACGCTCTTTCGGTCTCTATGATTTCATCGAAATCTCAATTTGCGGGTTCCCGGCGTTCCCTTGTTAGAAGACATCTTGTTTCAACGACAATGTAATAGTTACCGAAAGGGCCTCATAAATTCATAGCAAATTGAAACGATCGAATTTGCGTTCATACATGAAAGATTTTATGACATCCCGTTTTAATTTTATATACTCTACATCCCGTGAAGCTTTGGTTTGTTCATTTACCAATAATAAGCTGTCGCGACGATGAAGTTTAACATCGCTTGATTGGAGCACGCATGCCGTTGTTACGACACAGACGACAGTTCAGTGTGTGCCGCAACGTTGACGAGATAAGAAAAGAACCTAACAGGCGCGCCCATATTGCGTAGGCCCTCCTTTATAAATAACGCTGCACCCCTCTCCAAGTCATAATTCCAAACTCGTAGCAGAAGAAAAATTATTTTTATGCGCGGAGCACCATACACATGCATGTTTATGTGTGCAACAATGTGGTTACAATGTACGAGGGGCTATTCTTATATTCCCAGGCTGTAAGGCTCAAAGAGGTACTTGGGTAAGATATTGTATTTGTTGCAAAGGACTAGGATTATCACGTCCTAACATATGCAGACGGTGTAGAATTAATTGTTATAATCGACGGTTTTCACGATTGTGGACGTACCCTGGTTTCGCATAATAATACTCACTCCATCCGACACTGAAACTGTCAATTTTAAGATTCCGTTCTACTACGTAACTTCTAAACTTTAGATATTGTTTTTTTGATCAATAGCAGACTTCTATTTGCTGAACATTTTGTTTCTACGTGTTTATCTGCTTTCAAAAGTCTGGGTTTTGATTTGGACGTTGTTTATGGGGGCCGCAGCATCATTTGTCACGGCGATATTTTGTGCTGCTGAATTTAAACGTAGCCGTACTTTTATTTTGTTAGGTAATTTCCGAATACTTTAGGATCGCAGTATCTAAATTTTGCCAATCAGATCAAATCGCAGTTTGAGTGAAGCTACGTCATGAAATTGTTTTGTTGGTAGTAGGCAAAAAGTGCGAACGTCATGAAAAATTGGCTATATAAATCGCTACGACAGATTCCTGATCGGCACACGGATGACCCACTCTGAACAAGATCTCGTGAAAGTATTCCTCTGTCGGTCTTATTTGACAAGCTGAAGGTGGAAATTGACGAAAAGCCGCAGCGTTTAAAGAAAACGAAGACAATTCACACATCATATTGAAAAATATTTGCTTCTGTAGCTGTACGACTACGTTAAAATTCAGTTTGGCCAACATTTCACCGTGGCAAATGATTGTGCAAAGTCCCTGTGGATAGCGCCCATCAAATGCAAGAATTTACAAAAATTTTACCAAAAAACTAACATCTACTGACCCAAACAATTATTAAACAACGAGCGAGCGTCCAGCATGGTTGAGTGTTTTTCAACGCAAGCGCAATTGTACTACCAGAATGTTGAAGCTTGAAACTTTTCAAACCGCCTTCGTAACACGAGATGCCCAAGACATAATTTGCATATATTTCTCCACTCTTTAAACCTGCATATCCATTGATAATTGGCGGCCGACAAGGGGAGTCATTACTTATTTGTGGTGGTGTACATCTAACAATGCTACGCATAGATGCATTTGCAGAGGTATAAGGTTTACAGAGCGCTCTATCGGGCGAGCCGTTTAGTTAGTTTGGTTTATCGTGAGCTGTGGGCAAAAAAATGCCACGTCCAACGAGGCCGTTTGCATAAATTACGCCTCGGTGAAGTATATCTCGTTAAGAATGGGGCCATAACTCACCGCGAATATATTCCTCGGCCGGCGCTCTCCGGTAATACGTTTATATTGCATGTAACTACATGTGTATGTACGTACTTCACCTGGACGTCGGTCGGCCGTCGTTCGTATGTATCATAGGCGACCGACCGGCTTGCCAACCAACGTCCGAAGATTTGCGTGCGTTGTCCGTGGATTATCGCGTGAGAATCGCGAAGATATGATGTGTCTAGCCGCCTAAGGTGTCAAAGAATGGAAGCCCGAAGGTCCGTGTGTGAAATGGAATTGTTTATACTGCAATGGTTTGTCAGTAAATTGTGCTATGGTAAGGATTTGCGGTGCTTTTAATAGCAATAATCGTTGGAACAGGTTGATGTTATATATTTCCCCACTTTTTAACTGTTTTAATTCCGAGAGTATTAAGTGACAAGTTATAACCGCAGGTTTTTTAAGAGGGGCATGTTGTTGGGCTGTTTTTGAAGGTTCCACTTGAAGATTAGGACGAAATCACGTTCGGTTATCAGAACATGAGCTTTTGTTTGTTCTCAAAATTCTCAAAAAACTGCCTCACGTATCTCTTCATCGCTGTTAAATTTTCTCCTTCTAAGCTGCAATTTTAATTTGGAATTAAAAAATTGACACTTGGGTTGAGGTCGGGGTTGGACGGTAGGTGATGGGATTTCTTGTCCCAACCTTCCTCGACGTTTTTCGATGATGGTTTGCCTTAACTGGCGTAGCAAGTCGGCATCTGTTGCGTTTTTCCAAGTCGATTAACAAGATACCCTCGTTATACTAAAAAATTATAGCAATCGTCCATGTTGTGTTTTTTGTCACTTTGGTCTTCCTCGGGATGGATTCGCCTTTCCCACCACTCCATCGTTTTTCTTTCAGAGAAAGGATCGTGTTGTAGAATAATTTGGTTAATGGCCGTGTTGTTGGCTTCGTACGGTTCTGTACGAACCCATCTTGCGCTAATTTTTGTGTTATTTACTAACTCGTGCAGGGTCTTTAAAACACCAGTTTTTGAAGCCCCTGTTTGTTCCTTTGTCTCCTTGTCAGTTGCGAAATTCGATTTTCTCTAACAATTTGATTTTTTTTTCTGGTGTTTTTTTCTGGTGTTGCTTCGGTAACGTGCGGTTCATCTTCAAGAGATTCTCTGCCCGAACGAAATAATGTTGGCCAACATTTTACTATGACACCCAATGGCGCAGGTTCTTTAATGTTAACGCCGCGGCGTTCAAATGGAATACCCTGTATATTACGAGTTGTTTCAACACCATTGCCATAATTTATGGGAATGTACTGCAACATACCTTCTTACCTACCAACCCTTAACTACCAGCTTCCTTTCTTTTCCTTTCCAATTTATTACTCAAATAAAATAAGCGCGCTTGTTTCGAAGCGAACGTCTCCTCTCCATTACTCTTCGCGAAAGAGCGACCCGAAGATAACCTACCCCTTGCGCCCTCCCGTCCGCGTAATAACAGCGTCTCAACGAAAGCGTTTGGCGGCACGAACTGGTACTTAATTTAGTACCAACTCTTGTAGTAATTTTTTGCCGTCGATATTTTCCCATTCGAAACAGCCAGCGCTTACCTCGGCGTACTTATCGACACCTTCCTTGCGGTCCGGAGACTACGCGCATTGCAGATCCAAGGATACGTATTCCAATAACGGCCTGACGGCGCGGCGGGCCGTTCGCTTATCTTTTATTGCTTCTTACCGATCTGCAAATATTTATGTACCGGCGAACATCCCGATCGCACGGATAAATAAGCGGCAGTTATGCGTCGATGGATGCGCTGAAGAACAGCGCTAAGAGAAAGAAGAAGGGGATATATCATAGAATTAAGAAGTAGTGATTGGGAGGAGACAAATCCAACGTTGAAACGGATGGGCGGGGAAAAGGATGAGTTTCCATTAAGAATTGGAATTGCATTAAAACTTGAAGGAATAACTATTTTACGAGGGTCAAGCTGATATTGGAAATAAAAGAAAACGGTTAATATGTTATTAATACGTAGCCCTGCCATAATTTTCGTCCCTAATTTTGATACGCCAGTGTCGACAAGTTGTTGTTTTGTCCGCCAATTAATCTTCTTTTGGAATACGAGGTTACGGCATTAACAAGGAAATTATAAACTTAATAAGAGAAAAACGTTTTGGCAACAAGTCAAAACTCTTGCATTTAAATCTATTTACATGATACGACTCTGAACGAGCGTTCTCCATGCAGGATGTAGAAGGTGTGTACAAATTTTTCAATTTGCCACCGCACAATAGGCCGGGCTTTGCTCCCCATACCCTCCTCTTTTCACATCCATATTAATGATCCGGTCGAATTGTCGCCGCACAAGCTCAACCGGTGACCCTACCCTTCGTCTGCCGGAACGTGGCGTCGTTCTATTCGGCTTCAATTGCCGCGTCTTTATTAATTCGTCGCGGCTCGTTAATTCGCGCGATTTTAAAGTCTAATTTGGTGCCCACGCGACCGCTCCGGTCGGATCTTTTCCGGGACGAGTACCCCGTACTCCTATATCTTCCCCTTGAACCACCTTCGTCTCACCGTCGACCTTTCGTCCTTCTTTGTTTCTCCTATTGTGTTCTGTTAGTTCTGCCCGTCCGGTCCGGTAAAGAATAGTTTACGTATCCTTATTCGGATTGATGGTATGTAGTTGCGTGGACGTTATTTGTTCTCTGGGTTTGCTGACTGGCTTCTGTAATATCTGTCCGGCTATACGAGTGTGTAAAGAAGGGGATTTAAATTGAGATTTGGACATATATTGTCTTTTCCTTTTATTGTATACAAATGTGAAAGTATATCTTGGAAAAATGTAGCAGAAGGTAACAAGTAAGAAGCAAAAGTTGGGGACTTAAGGGATAAAATGAAAGATATTTTTATCTTCGTATGACTTGCGCAGCTTCTTGATAATATTTTTGAAAATTGAGCTTTCATTGTTTTAAACAGAACACATCAGAAAAAGTGAGTAGAAACAATAACCAAAAAATATAATGCTAAGATAGCTTAGCTTCCTCATGGTATTGATGGAATAATTCACGGCAAACGCAATAAAAGGAGACAAAAAAATTACACTAACACACGGACATGTTTTTGCCTACCCGGCGTCATCAGCGTGGTTTCGAGAGTAATTTTTTATCTCTACCTTCTATCGCTGTTGCCTCAAAGTTAATGCCACAACTTTCAAAACGACAAACTCGACATTTCTTGGCGCCCTCTAGTGCCAAATAAATGCCTGCCTGTGAATTATTCCATTAATACCATGAGGAAGCTAAGCTATCTTAGCATTATATTTTTTGGTTTTCATTGTTTTGTTATTTGTATAATGGAGTATAATTGGAGTCCGCTTGTGGGGGAGATAGCTGGAGGAACACTTTCAATAATGTAGGCAACTTCCTAAATTCAGTGGCATCCTAGCATTCATTGCAGCATTGTAGCACGAGACCCTAAAAATCTTCGCCATCAGTTACAACTTCACATTTTTATGAACTCAATAACAGGATAACAAAAGAGAAAAATTGTGAGGTTAGAAAATCACTTTGATCGACAGTTCAGCTTCTGAACGATCGATCACTTGAACTCCGGATTTGAACTAAGATCATTATGAAGTCCTTTTTTACTTTGAACTGCAATTCAACAGTAAACCACAGCTCACAAGCGGCCCTTTTAAATAAGGGCGTCTCCTATAATTGATCGAGCATGCATGTTACATTAGTTATTTTACAAAAAGATTTTCCCACTTTAGACTTTGGAAAAAGTGCAAAATCTCTTCGGTAATACGCGCTTCACTCGAGAAACCAAATAAACTTTTTCAGTTTCTCCAATTCCCCTCGTACATTCTCGTTATCATAACCGAGCCTTCTTAGTTGCTAAACATGTTTTATGCATGCTCTCTATTTTAGACCGACGACAAAGCGTAGAGGGCCTCGGATATTTGTACCGCTATCTTTGTAAATCGAATTACTACGTATGAATATTGGGCTACAATTTTGCCGAGTAAGGACGTACCGACCATGGACAAATAGATCCTTCTATCTTCGTCCGATTTTCTCGCCAGGGATGGCGCGATTTCTTGCGCACCGTTACAGTGGTTTTGAATCGTACGCCTTCAATTTACATGAGCTTATGGCGTGGAATTATTTTGATGGTTTTTTCGCAACGTTCCTTCTATTTTCTTTTTTTTGAATTGTACAATACATATTACAATATTCATCCATATGTATGGAATGGGAGGTATGGGAATAAATTTAGTCGGCTGAGTTTCAATAATTCATGATTGGTCGTGTTGGCGTTGTGGTGTGGTTCTGTTTACTTATGAAGGGCATTTTTCAGATGTAAACAGTAAATATTAAGAAATTGCGTTACTTATGTCTTAAAGTTTTCACTCCTTATACATTCGGCAAATTTGGAGGAATAAGGAAACTAAGGAAAACTGAGAGAGTTACGAGTTCGGGGCTCGAATTCGGAACTCGGAAATTGATATTTCACTAGTCCCGTTACCGGTGAAAATGATTTGATTACATAAACGAATCTTTCATTTCCAACACTAAAGCATCGCCACACTTTTTTTTCGCGTGTATTATTTGCTATATAACGCACTAATACCAATCACCCATCAAAGTAGAAAACTCACTAGACTTTGTAGGTAAATAATATTGAATTATAAATCAATCTACAACGTTGTTGGAATCATGCTTTTTCTGTGTGATTTTCCTCGTAATTTTCGGGTGCGAAGAAGCAATTGCCCGGACAAATATTGTACGTAACCGATCAAGATGTCTGTTTCCGCATTTTGTGTCCATAAGCATACAAGTTGGCCCGGTCCAACCCCCGTTGGACCATTCATCATGGCTCCGAGGGAAATGCGTTAACAGTTTTAGTTGTTCATCTAATGGGCCTTCTGCGGTCGTTCGTTTAGAAAGAATGAGGTAATTTTATTTTCGGCGAATTCGTTTTCTTGAAAGCCGCTATACGATACAGGAGGTTGAGGGGGTGGTGGAGGTGATGAGGCGAAGGGAGGAGTTGGCCGGAAAAAAGTTTAGCAATTATCGGGAACTGCTGGGTTCGGTTTAGACGCACGGAATTTTTATTGGTTTTCGCTTGTTTTCAGTGCAGAAAAGGTATACATTGAGAGTGAATGCTAAAAGAGAAAATTGTAAATGTCGAAAAAGAGCAACTGTGAAATTAGATACACAATTATGCCCTCGTATGGAGAAAACTCAGTTGATTGAAGTGAGAATAGGGTGTCAAAAGTTGCATGAAGTTTAAGACATATAAGACTAAGTTTCTTGTTATTTTGAAGAAGTTTCTTCTACCAGCATGGATATTATTGCCACCTTTAAGGGTGTCTCCTACAGATTTAGCAGCGTCTATGGAAAATTCCTGCCTTGCTTTCATGTGGTTTTCCTGCTGGTTTACTCGTTGGTTTTATAGCAAAGAATGGAAGGTTTCTGTACCTAATTTATTGTATCTTCCCATTGTTTTTTTTTAAATCTACAAGCATGCTTGGGATCGTTATCTTACTGCAGAATACGAATATGTTTTCTATTTTGTTTTTTGCTGTCTACAAGATATGGCGTCTTGTTCCAATATTTCCAGATATTTATCTGGATGAATTTGGCGTTTATTTTCATTAGCTTCTGATGAGATCTGAACTCCTATATTCACATATTACCACCTCCATGCTTCACAGTACTCTGTGGCTTGATTCGAGAAGGGATTCAACAATTTGTCTTCACACTAGTGTGCGTTACATGCAAACAATTTAGAGTCGCTGGTCCTCGAAACTTCTTTCCATTATCTTTTTCCTTAGTCTTGCTGATAATAATAACACTAATATTTCAGGTCTTCATATCCGCAAAAGCTTTTGCAAATTACAGGAGACGTCGGCCGCCCAAGAGTCAGTATATTACGCATGCGCTCGTGCAGTGCCTTAATTTAGTATTTGATGTGTAGTGGAGCGACAGAATTCGATTTTTTTCCAGTCTCTAGGGTCACCGGACATAACACTTATTGGTTTACCTCCGCGAGGACTTAGTTTACTGAACACCAATTAAGTCAGAGGACGATCTCAGAAATTATTGGATAGACGTCTAGATTTTTCATGGTGGACAGTTTATGTCTTTTGCAAAGAAATTAATTTTTGAGCTCTTTTTGTACACACTGTATATCGTTACGCATCTAGCCAATGTAAAATCGTCTCAATGGATTGCTTATTATTGTTGGTAGCTCAACTCCTTATAGCTTCCTTGTAGTGTTTTTCTTTAATAGGAACTCTTTTTTAAACAAAATTCCAATAAATCAAATTGAAAAAGAACAGGGGGAAAAAACTTAGAAATTCGTTCTCTACCAGATGAACTAAAAAAAAACCCACGATCTTCCTTTCTGGGAATACGCGATGAACGGGCAAATCAATAGAGATCAATAGAAAACTCAGATGAAAAAGTGGCAAATCGTTTCAATCAACGATTACCCAATTAAAATAACAGCAACGAATAAGAAAAAAATAAAACAACAACGCATGTCTTGTGTCGTAGTATACGAACGTTCGCCGTCGTTCTAGGCATTGACCTTCGAAACAGAAGAAGGTAGAAAAAAAACTCACAGATACCTCAAACTGGTCCGCACCCACAGATGTTTCGTGTCTTGTTATTTAAATCGTTACGATATTCGTGCCTTACATCAAAAAATGCCTACACTCGAAGCGATATGCACGAAATTTATATAAACAAGCCTTGTTTGGAGTTGATTCAATATATATACACGGTATGGAATTGAACGTAGCGTGTTTTCTTTAAAGGCAACAACTTCTCCTAGTTGGTCTTTATAGGGTGGCCGGATATTTTGAATTTTAATATTTCATCATAATCTCTTCCGTGCCCTTCGTTCCACAAGATATTGTTTTTAGTTCTTTTTGCCTCTTTTCTTACGAATCCCACTACTTTTCGTGTTATCCTGTTATATTAGAAATGTTATTTCCATTGCTGCTGCTTTACTCTCATGTTTCTTCTGAATTACTAAAATTACTAAAAAATTGATAACGGCAACATTTTGTGCTCGTTTTGTTCGTATCTATTCCGCAAAGATTTCATTTTGTGGCGATTCCATTCTCGAGATATCTGGTTCGAAGAGCACATAGCACATTATCGTTATGGAAGACCCGAATCGTCAATTTCCCATAATGTATGACATCAGCGTACTTTGCTGAAATTCAGTCACGTTTTTTGGGATTCCTCAGTAGCGCATTTCTGGATGTTTATTTTATTACAGGTTCTTGCAAGCGACTGCTGAAACAACTTGCCATTCTGATTTTACACCCTCGAAGTGTGCTATTACATCTTCGCTTGGCTAATAAACACGACGATTTTTGTAGCAATTTTAAGACCATTGCAGATGGAGGATCCGTCCTGTATACACCCATATGCCTTATCCGCAGCAGCAGACACGTCAAGTCGTGAAACAAAACTTTCACCCGCCGGACGCCGATGTTCATTTATCTTCGTGCGGCTTGCGTCGGGCGATCTTGCGCAAGAAAAATCAAACGCGCACTTCTCGAAAAGCGGCAGCCGTATGGCCGCCCATTTATTGCGAGATCCACGCACAGGCGATCCATAGATGGATGTTATTTACTGCCCGGATAGGAATAGAAGTCGTTTATTGAAGAAGAATGTTTCCTGTTCGGCGATATATTTATAATAAGCTGTTAATGTAATGTTTACTGTTGGCGTCTCGGTATAGATCATTGGATTATTATTGGAGGAGTTTTCATTATTCTTCTGAGGAATTGGGTTGCTGCAAGTATTAACACAAGTTGAATTTTTTATATCGTTATTTGATATAATAAAGAAAATCTAAAGCTGTTTTTTTTAATTCACGACAGATGTTTGGCGTTGTTTCTGTTGGGAGGCAGGAGTTAGCTAAAATTGTGATTGGGCGGCATTAAGAGAATTGTTTCTATTTGTCAGTCGTTGTCTTAAAATTTCTAACGATTCAAGGTTGTTGAAGTAGTTACCTTGATGATCAATATAAAATATGTGAGCATTATCCTTGAGGCTTATCCATCCTGTTGTGACGGCCCAACGGGGTGAATAAGCTTTTAAAGCTTGTCATAACCTCAAGCTTTGCTCAATCAGACGCAGGCTATCTTTCCGTTGGACCAGTTAATGATTTTAAGAATAATCAATGGCGAGTAAATTTCCTGTAATTTTCAAAGATATTTTTTTCCCATCTAACTTGTGTAAAATTGTCACATTGTAACACCCACTTTTGCTCCACCCTAATGTCTGCCAGTTACAGACGATTATCAAGAGCAAACCGCCACCTCGGCTTACTTCGAATTATTTTAAAATGACCTCGAGCTGTACGTTAGCTGCGAGGAAATTTAATTTACGTCTCTTAAGTTTTGTCGTTTCGAAAGCCCGTGCGCCGAACTGGCTAGAGTCTGTTGAAAGTTTCGCCCCGGCCCCGTCGGGCGGATTTTAACTCTTAACTTTGCAAGAATGTCGTAATAAGTGTAACGTTTTCTCCGCCGCCGACTAGACGGATCCTAGGTGTGATGTATGCGGAGGCGGCGGCGGTCGTAAATGGAATTAACTTTTCTAAAGTGCGAAAATTGCTAGGATGCTGGAATTCGCTAAAAATGTTGGTTTTCATCGCGGCGTTGCGAAGAGTAGTAAAAGGAATTGAATTGCGCGATCGCTCTTTTACGTTTTTCTTTGGGAACTAGATCTCTCGCCTTTATTGTTTGCGTTATATTTTGCAAGATCTGTAATACGCTGGCGAAGAAAATCAGAGTTACCAATAAGATTTTCTGTGATGTAAACCGATTTTCTATTGGCTAAATTGGGCCGGTATGGTATTCGGGGGTGGTTGGTAATTGGTTTGAGACATATAAAAAAAATTTAAAATTTTTAAAAATTTAAAAAATCCTCTATTTGTTACTATTAAATATCAAACTAATCGCCTTAAAGTCTTCTAGTTTACCAATAGAAAGAGGCGCCCTACAAGGTAGTATTTCAAGTATTTCAGCCTCTGAGCTATTTATACTTTTTGTTAATGATTTAAATGATTTTGGACAATAACATCATCAGTCTACTGTGAGACTCCTCGTTGCCTTGCTGTTCTGTTCACTCTGTAGGTTTGTTATACAATCTTGAACATCTTTATGTTCTTCGAAATCTGACGAGTTTCTTCCTAAATGAATTGCATCTAACTCTTGCGCTTTATCATTGGAGCCAAACAAAATGAGATCTTTTAAGAAAACAGGGGAAGGCTAGGTTGAAATTATCACATTGCGCGGTATTTGTGGAACTGGTGGCGCAGTATCTAGCGCATTGGGCTAGCAGTTCCGGGGTTGCTTTAAATTTGGCGAATGCTGAAGGTGTATACCTGAAGACGCTCTATGGGTGCAAAAGTATACCTATTGCACCCACTTTTTGGGCACCAAAACAAGAACTATACGCCAACGAACTTTCGCCAAGTGATTTTTATCTTTTTGCGTTTGAATGAAAAGCTTAATGGAGCAGTAGCTCCGTATTTGCAGTTATTGCCATACTTCCTGAACGATCCCTATCCATTCTTCAAATCTTTCAGGGGCAACACTCCCGCCATTTTTTGTCTTCTTTTTTATTATACGTAAACCGATAGATAATATCTCTTTCGAGACATGCTCACATTTTCGATCTCGATCGATATTCTGCTACATAGGACGCATTCCTAGGCGATCAATTTTACTCGCCTTCCATGGTACAGTCGACTAATTCCCTTATAGCATTATGGATATTATTATAAGTGCGGGTACTCCCATCATTTCGATTTTTTCGAATTCTTCCGATCCTACAGCGGCAAGCAGCGACTTCTTCGTCTCGTCCACCTCTGTCTACCATCCACATCTCCCGGCCCCTACCTGCTTTGTAAAAAATTCATAATATCGCGACGATAGAAGCAATAATCTAGCGTCAGATGCGGGAGATACGCGACTAGCGCGAACCGTGGAAAATTTTCGCCCCAAAAAAGGTAAGAAAGAAGGGAAAAAAACGCAACGGCACAGCAGGCGTTCGATCCGAGACCTAGAGGAAAATACACTGTTGCTCGTTGGATTCTGATCAACGACTGACGTTCAAATAAAAGTGTTTGTATGACTAAAGACAATGCACCACATCTTGGCGATCTACACCTGAACATAAAGATTATGAATGAAGATTTATTGGATTTTGAAGCACAATGTGATGCAAAAGATAAAAAGTAAACCAGATGAAGAAGAAGTGCCACAAAAAAGATTTTCAATGAAAGAAATGGCAGCGCCTCTTCACCAAATTCAGCAAGGTTTGAGCAAGCAATGAGAAGAAATGGATGCAAGTGAAGGCAGATTTACACGAGTAAATAGTTGTTGTTATTTACAAAAAACAAGATGATGGCGTCATACGTCAACACTGACGACAACCATTATTGCCTAACTTTTATATAATGGATTATTCTCTTGTCGTTAGACGCATAGGTATTTATCGAGCTTATTCAACAATCCGAAGATTGTGAGCTGTAGTGTATGCGTATACCAACGTGGACAGCACGTAGGCGTTCCGCAATCATCTGCAACAACGTTTAGACCGCGCGCTGAGCTTAGCACCGGGTCGGCAGTAAATGGAAGACGCGATTCTTTCGGTGCGCGCTAGACAGGGCGAGATCAATCGGCAATTTCACGCATACCACGTCACGTAATCGCATCAGCGCTAACATATTTACATATGCGGCGTATGATGCATGGGCGCAATAGACATGATCGCTGTTGGATGATGACCGCCCCGCGAAGAGTGAAAGAGGAAGAACAAGAAAGAGACGGTAGAAAATCGTCAAATAATATTGGCAATATTGGTAACATGCAAACATGCGAAAAGCAAGGGAATTTTTGCAGGATTGAAGTGGAAATAGGTGGATTGGTGGCGAGGGACCTATGCCATGGCCAGCTCGTAGTCTCGATCTTAAAGCTCTTGATTGTTGATGAAGAGCAATAATGGAACAGAATTATAGAGTCTGCTGACAGATTCAAGAACAAAGCCATCAATTAAAACACCTTCTTTAGAGCGAAGTACTTGATATATTTTTTTATTTGATCGTTTTTCTTAAAAAAAAAATTCAAACAATTAATGTATCTTGAAAACAAAGCCCTTATGGACATGTGTATTAGTGAATAACATCTTTTTTTATTATTTTATCGTCTTCTATGGCGTGGTACAGTGCATTTTAGTTTTTTGTTACCCTGTATGTACATATTTACAGAGCGAGTTTTTTCCATATGTTTAGTATGACATTTAGAAAGACAATCAAATGAGAAAAGAATTTCATTTTAAGAGCTGAAATGAACGAGCCTTTTGTTTCTTTGAAAAAAAAAAAAAATGCGCGGTTGATTAGATATCTCGGAAAATTGTTCCTTCCTTATTTCGTTTGGTTTCTCATTCTCTCTTTCATTTCTCGATTGAAATTTTCCACCGCTTCCAGGGTCATTTTCCATCCTCTTTGTCCACTGTTAAGCAGTTCTTTTCCATTACTGGGTGATCTTCAAAGAACTCCCATCTCTCGGGTTTTTACTAGATTATGTGAGCCCTTTTTGTAACGACTTGAGTCCAATTTGCATGTTTGATTCTTAATCTTTGGAGAGCGACCCTGTGGCTCTACTTTTTCTCTTACTAGGAGGTGACTAACTCAAAGTTATACATGAACATACCAAGGCGCTTCCGACTATTAGTCATTATCGATCATAATGTTGGAAGTAAGCGAGCAAATAAGCAAGCATTTTATACATTTAAACAGAGCATCCATCTTTACAAGGAGAACATTAATGATTGAGCAAGGATTGTGGGTTGGTATGGCAAACAACTCTAAAGTTTCGGCACTCTCCATACCACTCAAACTTAACTAATCCATGACTGCTGTTTCGGGGATTCGTGGATCCTCATTTTCACCATTTGGTCCACGGTTGAAAATGAGGATAGACGAATCCTCGAAACGGATGTCCCGGATTGATTGATTAGACTTGTGTGGTGCGGGGTGCGCCGATACTTTAGTGTTGTTTGCTAAGGAAAACTTAACAACAGTTTCATTACTTAAAATGGACAATGCAAATCGATCAAGTGACAAGTTAATCTTGTCTTCGTAGTTGTGACACTTCTCCAAAGTAAAGAAATCAAAAAAGTCACCAGTTAACTTATATCCTTTCTGCGAAATCGTTTTACCTCCCGTCTATATCAAATTTGGTCAACACTGTAGAAGGATTAGAGCCATACTCCTCCTACCCTAACGTGTTCAAAGTATTCTCGATAAATAATTGCAGATGGCCGTAAGGGGTCCTCCGCATTCTTCAGCTCTGCAGTCTATCGCTCTTTGTCCTCTCGCCATTCCGGACTGTGTGTCATTAGCTAATAGCGGAGTCGGTGAAGCGGTGGATTGTGCAAGGCCAAAAGGTCAGCCCGGAGATAAATTAGCACCGGTCTAATCTGAGGGGCAGGGTCGCGACCAATATGTGAGAACGGACGTGGCCAGGAACGTTGCGACTACGTTTCACGGAGAATTTTTTCCGTTTACGTCAAGTAGAAAGACTGGATTCGGTAGATTGATGACCGGTGCTTTGTCGCGGTTTTAAGTGAAGGATGAAAGTGAGAAAAATTAGTGCCTTTTTAGATGCGGAGAAATGGAGCGATGATTTAATATGAAGATAGATTTTTTAATCGTCGCTCAGTGTTTTTTGATAAATTTCGGGGATTTGGGAGAAAGGGTTTAGGGAGTTAAGCAAATTTATTTATTTATTTATTTTCTTTGTTTTAGGTAAGTGTCTTTGTCAATTGCAATCAAGTGCGTACATCTACCTTCACCTAAATTGTCAAATTCCAGGCATAAGGTAAGTACATCTCAAATGTTATCAATTAAAAAATGCTGCTTGGTGGAATCACTCACGGCAAAAGCAATGTGAGGAGAGAACGCTAACCAACGAACATGTTTCTGTTTACCTGGCGTCATCAGCATTGTTTTGAGCTTATTTCTACGTAACATGGCCCTGGCGCCATCTGTACTAGCGCCATTTTTTGGTTGTTGTTTCTAGGCATTTTTTGATGTGTTTTTAATACTGTTGTAATGGTAAATTCTACATTTAACGTTTGCGGAATAAAATTCTTGCACTTTTTTAAATGCAACTTTTCCTGCGAACAAGATGTCGATATTACATTTAATTAATAAAGTTGCTAATAATCGCGATTGCAATTTACGTCCAGTTTTTGCGATTATTTCTACAGACATAGAACGTAAAACCTAAATCATTTGAGGTGTGCTTCTGGAAGCTTTAAATACCGAAAAAAAGGAGGTCAAACGCTAGATACATTGCCAACAACAATATAACGTTGCGTCGGTACTCGCCGACTAGCGTTGGGTCTTTTCGAAACCAAGCGGGATCGCCTTGCAACGTTTCGTAATTGCAATTTGGCACGCCTGCCGTGTAAATAGTTTGTCTTTCCATCTCTCTCTATCGTCGATAGATAATGTCCATGCAGTCTAGCCGTAGATAATGTGATTTAGTTCAATGGCGTGACCGACGTCGAGAGACCTGGAACTGCAAAGCAAACTCGGTTATCTATGTCGGAAACGCGGCGAATCCATGCGATATTGCGCCCAGGTGTAGGAAAATTCGATGTGGAACTGTTTGACGTTCCCGTTCGATGACTCCTTCTACACCAGTGAATATTTCTATGGCAAGTGATGCTGTTGCGTTGTGGGAATGGAAAAATTATTGCAGGGGGCGTATTTCCTAAATTTATAGTGATTTTTGCATAAAAAAATTCCATTTAAGAATGTTGGCAATGATATGTTTATTTACTTCTTTATTTTAATGATCTCCTTCAAAAAATCGACCATCCTAGCCTTGCTTATGCAGATGACATTAAAATCTTCTCTGAATTATCTTCAATTTGTGACACAAGTAAATTCAAAGTGGTCTTGGGATGCTGGAATGATGTAAATGGCTTTCGTTCACCAACAACTCAATACCAGAAATTTATTATTAACGTCTAAACAACTCAATACTTAGAGTATTGATATATTAATCGGCTAGAATAGGCAAGAAGCAAGTTTTAAACGATAAAATTTTTACTGTGTTAATAAATTCTGATTAATCCCCCTTTTCTTAGCCGATTTTCCGAGCAATTAACGCGAAATAGTTTCTACACGTATGTATTATACGCCGCGAGTATGCCATATTGTAGTTGGTGCAAAAACGAGACCAAAAGTTTGCGCGAGTCGAACTTTTGAATTTTCCCAGCGGTATATGCAGACTTAAGCAGCGAGACCGCAATGAAATAACCCCTCTTGCGAAACTTTTTCTCGGATTTACATGCTTAACAAGGCGCCTCCGGGGAAAACTTTATCTACTCAGCGAACACGGCCAAGAAAAAGAAGAAGTTTATTTGTTTCATCTCCTGTTTATTTAAAAGTTTACTAGTGGAGCGCTTCTGCCCCGCATAAGAATAGAATAAACATGGCCCGAGTTGTTTTTGTATTTCTGTTTTAGCTACCGGTTTCGCGTTCAGAATTTACGATTTTATCCAAGGAATCAGAGAAAAAGTGTCTTCTTCTATACGAGAGTAACCTGAAAAGTTTCGAGCCTCAATGTTAATATTCTGGTAATGCGTTGGAAGATCCTTTGAAAATCGCAGCCATGCTATTCTTTCCTTTTATTTTTCTTTGGAAATTCCAGAAATCTATCAAAAGGGTTGCGTCTCTTACGCAATGTGAATCTCGGTCGCCAAGTTTCATTAAAATCTGAATTTAACTCCCGGAATCCCTTCCATGCGAGTCCTCACAGCTTAATATTTTTTGCAAGAACATTTCCTAATTAGTCATTCTTATTACCCTATTTTTCGTCTTATTATTGGAAATATCTGTACGTAGACGTTCAATAATTCTTCACAATATCTTAAATAAAAGAACTTCATCCGGTACATAAGAGATCCGATAGAATCGGAAAACTTTAAACCAAGTATTGGACATATCGCCTAGATAAGCTTGCAGCTCCGACTCGTCCGGCGCAATCCAACCAAATTACTTTTTCCAACAATATCTCTCTTTCGCGCATCCACCGTTCTCCCCCGGGAAACGCTCTTGATACTCGTCTCTGTCCATCTTTCGTATCCCTTCGCTTGGATAGAAGTTTATAACGGAAAGTTCCGAACAATTTATAGGTGTACATGTATACATTGCATTCGAGAGAATCAGGAAAATATGGCGTGGAAATTCTCTTTCTCACCGGTTCCTGTTGAAAAAGAAACTTGCCTTGGCGATACTAAGTTTAAAGCGTTTCTTGCGGTATTGCGGTGTAATCGTAATAACCGTGATGGCGTGGGAGGTCGTTTTAGGCGTTTAGGGAAGTTGTAAACGGTTTAGTTGCTAAGAAACTTTCCAGAATTGGATTGGTGATAGGGTAAAATCGCTTCGCTGAAGAAGGATTGTGGTGAATTGATTGGAAGAATTGGCTTTTCCTATTCCTATGATACAAGTGGAAAATGAAAAGTAAAAAAAAAAAAGTAGTTTTCAATTGTAATTCAAAAATAACGCTTAACGTTCAATGTATTATGATGATAATGTATCAACTCAATTTTTTTTTCAACCTCCGATAGTGAGTAAAAAAGTGTAAATAACAAAATGAATTTATTACCAAAGGTGATGTACATACGTTGTTATTTTTCTACATAATCACCGTCAAGATTGATGTATTTGTCATATGTACGGATGAGCCTTCCAATCCCCTGTATAGAATGCTGCCTGCCGCCAGTGAGTTGAGATGGTTCGTGACGTTGTTTTGAAGTTCCTCTGTACTCTGAAAGCTCTGCCCTCTTAGCCACTTTTTCAGTTCACGAAAGAGATGGAAGTCGTGTGTTCAAAAACTTCCCATCGAAATTGTTCAAGAAATCGTTGGGTTACAGCAGCAGTGTGGCATGGATGAGAAGAACTCCAGAAATCAGCACGCCTCTTCTTTTGTTTTGAATGGCTCTCCCCAATCGTTGTAAAGTCTGACAATAAACAACCGCATTTATCGTAGTCCCCGGTTCCATAAATTCATCAAGTAACACACTCTTTTGGTCCCAAAACTGTAGCCATAACCTTCCTGTTGTTGAGTGTTTGTTTGAACTTTTTTGTTTTTTTTTTTTTTGGCGAGTTTAGGTGCGTTTATTGTTGTGACTGTTGTTTTGTTTCGGGAGTGCAATATCGAATCCAGGTCTCATCTCCAGTGACAATTGATTTAATTTTTAAGATAAAAAAAAAAATCTTCACCTTCAATAACGGGTGAGAAACGTCAGCGTCAGCGCTGAGCGAATTTTGTGGTCATCAGATAACATTTTTGGAACCCGTCGAGCGCACAGTTTTTTGTAGCGTAGGTGTTCCGTTGCAGTTGTGTACACAGTTGATCTTGAAACTTCAGGAAATTTCACACTTAACTTACTGATGGTAAACCTCCGTTTTCCTCGAAGCATTTTGTCAACTCGTTGACAACGTCTTCCGATGCGACAGACTTGCGTCCCTGTTCCCCTTCATCGTGAACATCGGCTTGGCCTTCTTTAAAGTTTCTACACCATTCACGCCATAAAGTTTTCGTATACTCGGCTCATTTTTCCAGGAATTTCAGCTGCATTATTCCCTTCTGCTTGAAGGAGACTGAACTCGCACTTGGTGGGGGAATCAATTATAGCAGCCATATTTACGTGCCTGCAGCTCCGCATTTCCTTACACCAATTGACAGGAGCTTTAGGTCAAATTATGTATGTCGTTCTTTGTGTTCTTCGCTCTTGTGAGATTGTTAAGTTGTGATATTTTTTTTTTTTTAAGCTTTTATGGATGTTTTCGCTTTGTTTGTAAGAATTTCGGCACACTAAGTTTCGCAACGATAACTTATAAATATAGTTTGCGCTTTTACACATAAACCAAGTAAATTAAGGAAAATTATGTTTTCTGTATATTTAGCTGTGTAAAAGATCATCCAACGAAAACATTTTTTAAACGCTGACAGTAATACTCGTCCGATTTTTGTGTTGTCACTACTTCAACAATAGCAAATTTTACGGTAATAATGTCAAATTTCAATAGCCTCATCTAGTGGTTGCTTGCCTTAAGATGCTACCTTCGCATTAGGATTGTGCTTACATTTCTACTGGATTGCTCACAAATACTAACAAAGAAAATCATTATATTGATGGCCGAACTATACCTGCTACATAAATCGAATTTGGGATCCTTAAAAAAAAAGAAAATTGAAGGAACAAGAAAAACAAGGCATAAAGTTAATTAACGGAGTATCATTTGATTGTTTTTTTTCCTCCTTGGCAAACATGTTTGTACGCAGATTATATACATATTGATGCATCGGTTATTGACAGAATCTATATTGGGTAGGCCAGAGGAATCGGCATGTAGTGGGCCGTGGTTCTTTCGTAAATGTACGTTTTGCACAGAGCGTGTTCAGTGCACGGCAGCCGTTTCGACCCACGAGCCCTTTGTTGGCCGGCTAACTCGCGGATTCCTACGAGTGGGCACCCGGGCGACCTTGGTTAGCGTAGCGACCGGGTCGGCCTTCGCGACCTCGACGCTAAAGCCGGAGTCGAGGTTCTCCTCTTCATCTTCGAGATGTGTATATGGCCGTTTGGAATATATGGTTGTTTATACAATGGCGTTTGAGGAAATTTATATGATTGCTCAATTTTTTGCAATGCTCTCTTTTCACCGTTACGTTAATTCGCTACGTTTTAGATGAAGTTACACGTCTTCAAAACTTCAGGATGTGTAAGTAGAGACAAGCAACAATTATTGTATGTGGTGATATTTATATTTGATGGAAATACGTATAAAGCCAAAAAAATGGAGTCAGATCTGGTGATCTTGGAGGCCATGAAATCAATCCATTAGTTTCAATCGTTAAAAGGATTGCAGGTTGATGCTGGACAATATTTTGCCTACTTATAAGATCTATTTCATCGAAGAAATTATACCAATAGCAAAAAAAAAAAACATTTTTCTTTCAGGATCACCTGATAATAATATTTGGGCAGGTCTGTACTTACGAAAAAAAACGCTACTAGTTTGCTAATTTAATCGATTTAATCGAGCATTTATCTTTACTACAGATAACCACATTTCAAGCTCCTGCGATTCACAATATTATATTCAAAATAGGAGGACAGAACGAAGTCCAAAATCGTTCGATTCTTTTGAAACGCGTTGTACACTCCCTCGCGCGCCTAGGTGCATAACATTTCTTCCCTGGATGCAATAGCTTAATGCATGCATGCATGAGTTACGACCGCGAAATAAGGCATCTGTTGGTAGGTTGGCCTAGCGAGATGCTGACCTGAGAGATTGGGCCGCGGGCGAGCTTCAGAGAGATGGAGGACGCAGGGTGGATTCTCCATAGTTTAGCGCGACTATTGCTTTGTTGAGTTGTGCTGAATATTTGCGGTTCAATTTGAACGTCTAGCTATTATTATAGCGTCCACCCAGCTGTGGCAATGTTATGGAATGGCGTTTAGTGGTACATGCCATTCAATTAATTAGTTTGCGGAAAGTTGAACGCTGCACACGAGCAAGAAGAAGTTGTCAATTGAATAACATGGTTGTACATAACAAAAAATTAATTGATCACGAAAATCAATATTTTTTAATTTCTCGCCAGGAAGAATCTATATATACACGCGCCGGTAAGATGAAAGGGACGTACACAAAATCGAAGTTAGATGGACTAATTGGAATTTGTTTCACAAGGTTGCGCCATGTGAACCTATTGAAGAAGAGAAAAAAATCGAAGTCAAATATTGGTTTTAAAGAGAATTTTCTTTTGCTTCAACAGCGTGTGTTCTCCTTACGAGCCCCCCACAACTGCAGTCATTCGGGTTCCCATGTTTCTGATGAGGTCATCGGTCGGGTCTTGAGGAAATCTGCCCCGTTCTTCAATGGATGCAACACTTACCTTTTTATGTTTTGATCTGCCTAGCATGTCCCACGCTTATTCGAACGGGTTCGGCTCAAGAAAACGCACCGGTCAATTCACCCAGTTGGTTCAAAAAGTCTTACATTTACATAATGGGCGACGTGTGGAGCTGCATTAAGGAGAATCAGGGGATTAGGCTCCTAAAAAAATTGCACCATGATACCCTTTCAGTCTCTATAATTTGTCGAAATCTGAATTTTCGGGTTGTCGGGGTTTCCTTGTAAGCCACCCATTATTACCTGGTTTCCACAAACTGGCGATAATAAATCAAAATAAAAAAAAACAAGCAAATTAGTTCGTAGGACGTTGATTGTTACTGTAAAATGTAACACCTATGTTTGTGTTTTTTACATTAAAAACTTCAATTGTTTAGTGGAGAATTCAAGCCATGTACGTAGACATAGGCTGTAAAATGTAAAATCAAGAAACGAACTAGATTTACAATTTGTCCTTTTAAATTTGCCGGCGTGTGTATATTCTACAGCATTTATTTTAATGTTTCTACTTTATGGTTTCGCGCTGGATGTTTATACGAACGAATGAATAACGGAATGAACGGTCCATCAAGTAAGTTGGGAAGTTAAAATATTCGTTTAATAACAACAGAAAATGCTTTCCAATTCAAATAAACGGACCTTTTTTCGCTTTATAACGTCTGACACTTATTCTCTCAGTATATACGTATGTACAGTGGCGGAAAAAGCAAAGCGGACGGGGTAAGCGAGAGAACCGATATCCACAGACACCCCGCTTTAGCCGAATATTGCCGAGGTGGGAAGACGCTATATAACAGACTCCGAGAATCGATTCCCGCCACCCTCATTCACCTACTTCGTTTATTTTTCGAATTACACCCTGAAAATAATTAAAGATAGGGATCAAAGTTTCTCAACATTCTAAAATTTATAGCTCGCTTACCGTAAGAGATAGAAAATCGGGGTAATTTTTAATGGATCTAGCGTATCGAAATCCATAAATGAAGCTGTTAGTTGGGGAGATGTAGGAAAATTGAGAAAAACTATCCAAAAAAAGGGGGGGCTTTGAAAATTCGGACGATTTCAAAAACAAAAAAAATATTTATTTTGATGATGGTTCCTTATGCAGTTTGACCTGCTGATTGCAGGGATTACGACCATTTTGCGGTATCCTCAATGGCTTTTGAGGAATTTGAGTTTGGGCGTCATTATTTTGTAACCAATTTATTTTGGTAAATTTGGTAGATAAATTTTGCAAAATTGTTTACAACCCCTTCGAACCCTACTTAAAATAAATTAGCACAAAATTTATAATTTTAAAAGTTTCTTTGAAGTTATCGAGTCAACTATGCAGTTATACTTATGAATATCAATCTGCTTCTATAATACAGACGGTATCGTAGTAGACGTGAATGTACACATATAGAAAAGAAATATAATAAAAGTTCTACCATTCCTCAATATTTATTCATAGCCGTTGCTAAGTGGGTGCGTGTGTCAGCGGGTGAGGATAGTATTGGATGGCGTGTCGTAGTGGAGAAAAAATTTAGACGTGCAAAAAAGGAACGATGTCCTCGACAGAAGCGCCCTCCAGTCCGGAGCACACGCACGAAACGCTGCTTGTAGACGGCTTTTTATTCCGTCGTCTGCGGATTCGAATTTTGTTTCTTACAGTAGGCCTGGTTTATACACTATCGCGCAAAGATTTAATCGAGTAGCTCAAAATGAAACGTTTTATTTCTAATCCCGTCAACATTTGATTGCTCTAAAATACTGTTTGTCATAAAAATCGAAATTTCTACACCTAGTTGCACAAAAATCGATCTATTTAAATTTCTCTTTGTACAGAAAAACTATTTTGAGATGTAATCTTAATGTTGGTGATAAAATTAAGAAGAATAGATAAAATTCATTAAAAAATACTTTCCAGTGGAAATAAATTAATCTATGAAATTATATTAAATTATTTGGGAATTCGGAAAATTAAGAGGTTTTTCATTAATAAAAATGATCAATAATAGCAAGGTTTTAGGGTACTTATTGCAACTAATATCGAGAAAATTTAATCAGTTGATTAAATTCATTTTGTTCCAATTGCTTCCATTCTGCGTGAAGCGCCACAGCAAGTTCACCCAAGTTGTTGGAACGGTGTACACGTGTTCGAACCTGTCTTCCTAGTCTGTCCTAGAGATGTTCTATTGGATTGAGCCCAGGACCGCAAGTTGGCTAATTCATATGCACAGCTCCCACCTCATCTAAATATTCCTGGACGATCCAACCATGCTTTCTTCTAAAATGCTGTTCAAGGACGTAGCAGTTATCATAGAACCTCTATCCACCACCACCAATTCAGTAGGGACTCCGCTATTTATTCCAGTCAAAATTATAACCGAACCTCTCCGGTAGCTTTCCATAATATCGAATGGAGCAAATCGCGCTCTCTCTCTCTGTCAGCAATTTTTTTCCCGACCATCTGGTGATCTTAGGCACAATATGGATTCATCCGAGAATAATCGGCGTGATTCCAGTTTTCGTGATCTTGGGCAGAGACAGTCGAGCTCAGCAAAACTGAAGAAACGACAAACCAATCGTGCTTCGTTCGGATGTTGCTCTTCTACAGGCTGATCATGGTCTCCTAGTAGAGTTGCCTGTTTCAGCATAATATTAGCTACGTCCATCTTGAACTAAAGCTACTACCCTGGCTGCATTCGTTGGAGTTAAAGACATTCTTTTAAAAGGGAAATTTCCCCACTTTAAACTTCTTTTTACTGTCAAAATAATACTTTCTAAGCGATATTGGATTCAAAAGATGAAACTTTCTTTCGTGCAGGTTTACTGTGCATTGCCTATTTTTGCTCACTGTCATTTAATTTAAAAAAATATCAGCTAAGTGTGCAAGTTTTTGCAGCCAAATCCAATATACGGTCAAGAGAAAATATTTGAAGATTTCAGTTCAAGCATGCTGTATGCTAGTTCCAGTCAATTTTTTCCTTGATTTTCAACTCGCAAAGTTGAAAAGTTTCCCGTTTATTGATCTTTCACCAGCTATTGATCTAATAGAATATTGTTTTGTCTATTGTATAGGTTTTGAGAGGTTCGGCAAATAATAATTGTTCTTTTGCTGATATGATGTTTCCACGATCAGGATTCCAAAAATTTTACAAAAAAAATTTTTGAATTTTTTGATTGATCGAATTTTTGATTCGATCCTTCCAATTTTTCGATAGAGCTGTCAGCTTACCAATCGCGACTAGTTCGAATAAAACATCTGTTACGAAAGAACACACAATGATCGAATTAATTGTATTCGGATTAATTTTTACATTTGGACATCTTCAATGGAATTTTTAAATTCTTATTTAAAAGTTGGCAATTTAAGTGTTGATTGGAATAAAAAAATCTTTTATTAGCGAAATGTAAAAGATATTCATATTTCGACTTTAATTAAATTTGCAAGAATATTATTATTGAAGAATTACCCAGCAGTTACGAAGGTAACTTGAAATTTTCAATTCCAACAAAGAAAAAAACCCAGATTTTATAATTTTGGACCTTACAAACGGTGAAGCAGTTGGCAAATTTCACAGCAATTTAATTGTTCACTTCCGAGGCAGAATTCGAGCGAGCGACGCTTCCAGAATTAACGGCAATACCATATTCGCCTTATACGAAGCCACATATCCTCACATATTTACCGGAGAACGGAGAATGGCGCATTTACGGCGACAGCGCGATATTTCTCCGGAATCTGCATGCAAATTGTTACGACACCTGTGAGAATACCGGCGTAAGATTTCGAACTCGACTCTTCACAAGATGATAAAGTTAGACGTAAACGTGGAGGTATAGTCGAGGGAAAAAGATGGAGAATGAGAGAAGTGGATAGCGGCGAGAGGCGTAATAAATCGAAAGGAGATGACGGATCGGATACCGAGAAGGGTAGGTAATAAAGTAAATCGCACGTATATAGGGTTTATTTGAAATAAGGGACGGGATTGTGAATGTGGCGTCGGAATTTTGAAACAATTTTGAGAAAAAAAAAAATTATTGGTCCATATTTTTTTCTTAATGGCGAAAATTACAGTAATTTTTGCAAGAACACTTCGGCAGGGCTGTTGCAGGATATTCCTTTACAACAACCTGCAATGATGTTCTTTCAATACGACGCTACATGCTACAAGCGAGAAATTTAGAATCAATAATTGTACGCCATTTTGCTACATTAAAAGAAATTTTTGCTTGAATTCGATTCAATAAAAACCTAGTTGCGCAGTGCTTTATTTTTTAGTTCCGAACTAAAAAAGAATAATCTCAATATTTTGAGTATCCCTGTATGCACGTTTACCTTCTTCCCGTCGTGGTGGTAACCTTGTTTTCGATCTTTACGGCGACAATGGATAGACGTCCCATCGATTGTGTCTGCCAAACAGCTGCCGTCGCCGCAATTCCAGCCGTTTTCGTTATCCAACTGTCGACGCTGTTCTGCATAATTTGCGAAAGCGATTGATAAATCCATCCCGGCCTGTTTTTGCGCTCGTTTTCGAAGAACGGGTTGTGCGAGGTTGTCAGCTCGTGGATACTTGTGGATGTAGTTGATGCGATATGATTGTGAGCGAGGGGAATCTAGTTGACTTAGCGATTAGTATTTGACAAAGAAATTGGCGAAGTTACCTTTACAAAATTGAGGTAACTATCTCCACACACGAGGTAATTTCGCTTTTCTCGCATTGTTCCGAACGTCGAAGATGGATAAGAAATTGTCAAACTAGTTACGATGATTTTTGGTATTGCGCGGCTTTGGAAAGTTTATTAAAACTGGGATTTTCTTCTTTGGTTGTTGTTCACAATAGTTCAGATGGGGAGACAACTAACAATAAGTAGGTAGCTGAAACGATCTTTAAGCAATGAGTTGGACCAATAATCTTGATAGCTAGGTTTCTTTGTGCCATCCGTTAGCAAATTTATTTTGAAGAAAGCTTTTCACTTTTTGGTCGAATATTTCAATTATTGTGCCTTTGTATTGGTCCAAAGTTTTGGCATGCACCATTTGTCCTCCGCTTCTTCGTCTGCTTCGTAGTTCTTGGGTGGAAGGAAATAATTTAAAATGTGCGTGTAGCAGGCAAATTCTAAATCAAAATTATACTGATTTGCTATGTAAAACATTAATTTAACATTTTTAGAAATAAAAACAAACGAACATTAAATTTTTCGGTTATGCAAGCTCTTAACTTGAACGATAATTTAGTTTTAGATTTTGTTACATAATTTTATCGCCCGAAGCGGATTGACCTTGTAGACTGTTCGTGAATCTGTCCTCTCTGAAAAGCAAGAAGACAATAACCTCCAGGTTACTTCACGACCACCATTTCTGAATATCTATGCATAAGTAACCAGCGATAAGCTTAAAAACTGCCTCGTAAAGCATCAAACAGACACCGAATTTAAATTAGAACGGTTATACCGGCCGACGGGAATATTGGGATTTCTTTTTATAGATGCTGTAATGGAGTTTGATAGATAAATTCAGTAGCATCTCTTAAAAAAAAGTTAATATTTGTTCGGGAGATTATAAAGTATTACAGTATAATTTTATTGCTTGTAGTTTATTTTCTTTAAGTATTAAGGAAGTTTCTCTCAAACTATTGTCTATTATTATTGACTTGAACCATGACATTCATACCTCCTCTAGTCGCTGCTCTGAGAAGGGATCTATTCTTGATGTACACTGCCGTTCAGAGAAGTTCGGTCGGTTGGTAAAAAAACATGAAAAGGTTACAGAAACAAACGAAACTAAAAACAAAATGCAATTTTATTGTATGTACAGGTAAAAAAGACAAAAATAAATAAATAAAAAGTTATTCTGGCCTAATATAACATACTGAACGTTATATTTTTTTTTTCATCGAAAAAACCTCCTTTGCTGTTAATCACCGCTCGAACTATTCTAGGCATTCTTTCGATAAGTTTCGTTAAAACGGATTGTGGAATATTAATCCGTTCATGTTGCAGAATATTCCGTAAATGTTCTTGTGAAGTTGGGCATATTTTTCGGATCCTCCTGTCCAGTTCATCCCACAACAACTCTGTAGGGTTCAAATCTGGGCTTTGTGGGGGCCATGTCATTACCTTCAGGGTGTGCTGTTCTTCTTGCTCCTTTAGATAGTTCTTACACACTAACGCCGTGTGTTTTGGGTCGTTGTCATTCGTGAATGTAAAGTTACGGCCTATTATACGCAATCCTGATGGCACTGCGTGATTCCGGAGTATTGCAAAATAATTTTCCTTCCTCATTACACCCTGCACTCTGCATAAATCTCCCGTCCCGGCAAAGGAGAAACATCCCCACACTAACACAGAACTACGCCCTTGCTTCACTGTTGGCACAATGCAGTTCGGGATCACTTTTCGGTTTTAGATCTTCGGACATAAACTCGTCGATTTTGCCCAAAAACCTCAAACTTTGACTCGTCACTCCAAAGCACGTGTTTCCAACCATCTGACGACCAATCTAGATGAGAACGGGCCCACTGTAGCCGTTTCGCTCTGTTGCCCCGACGTAATAAGGGTTTTCGAATGGCAATGCGTCCTTGAAGGTCCGCTTGTTGAAGTCGACGTTTTACCGTACTCGCCGAAACTTGTTCTTCACGGCCGCGATTGACTTCGGCTGCTATTTGTGACGCTGTTAATTTTCTATCGCGTTTGCTTACTAGTACAATTCTCAAATCTTCAGCTTTTGTTGTTTTCCTAGATGCTCCTGGACGAACACGATTTTCTATAGTTCCAGTTGACCGATATCACTTTATGATGTCATTTACTGTTGAACTTCTCATATTTATTTTTTCAGCAATTTATCGCCCCGAATATCCTTCTTCAAACAGCGTAATAATGTGCGAACGTTTTTCTACACTGGTAGGCTTGCCACGTGCCATTTTGAAGTAAATTTTCTTAAAACTTTCGCGCAAAAACGACAGATGCACACCAACACACGTTTAACAGTAAAACGAAGCAAATTTATATCTTTACGCCTGCGATAAACAAACAAGAGTGATACTGCGGTATATTTCCTAAATGTATTGTTCGTTAATAATCCCTAAACGACCCGTTTCGAAAGATCGGTACTTCCGAGAAATTCTTGGAATGATAATAAAAGGGACTTTATTGTGGTCGTCGCAATATTTCTACTGTACATAATAATTTATGGCTTTAATCCCTTAGAAAAGAGTGTATGCTTAATATTTTTCTAATTTTATGTATTAATAATCGTATACAGTGTGATATAATAGATTTTTATTGTATGACCGAACTTCACTGAACGGCAGTGTATATCAGAACAGTTAGAAGCCTTTGGTATTATAATATCTTCCTTGAATTCTGCCGTCTCCGAATTTTCTTGGAATAGACGATAGAGTTAATCTTCTGCAACCTTATCCCAACGTCTACGGTGCTCATAAGCTGAAACTGCTAATTGTTGGAAAGGAAAATAAAACTAAGGCATTTAAGAGAAGTCCAAATCTTCCCTCTGCACGCATAGGCTGGAATAAGGGATGGGTAAAATGGATGTTTTCTATAAATGATTACAGGATTTTTTTTTAACTTTTAACTAAAGGTAAATAGCAGATTTTAATTTTTAATAATACACGACGAAACCGCATTGTCGCAAATCTCATATCTGAATCTCCAATTGTCTGACCGCTGCCTTATCATGTTGATCAAACTATTGCATCTGCGGGAAAATACACAACACGCCTGTAATTTTGAGACGTGCGAGCCTTTGGATTTGTTGAAGATGCTCTTGCACGGTGTTCTGAGTTGCTTTCGGCCATCAAATAAGCGAGGCGTAGGTGTTTGTGTGAATGCATTTTTCCATTCCAATTAAATAGTATCATCGTACAGCAAAACCAGAAGATAAATATGTTGAAATTTTTTTTGTTTATTTAATATATGGGATATCCTAAACTACACACACGCAGCAGAATAACAATTTCACTAGCAGCACCAGCTACATAATCGTCCTTTATGCAACAACCGTGTGACTCATGCAAAACGCACGACATTCCTCGTCCATTTCCATAAATGTACGGTCGTACGTTTTCGAAATCGGCCATACGTTGCAAAACTCATCTCACACATGGCGGGAAGACGTGGGCTACAAGTTCGCAGATGCCTGCATATTTGAAACAAACGGCAGCGTACGTTGCGTTGAAGTGAACGAACTGGGTTGTACGGCGTTGCAAAATACGAAAATACAGTCTAAGAATCTGTCATTTGCAAGGCCACGCTGGTGATCCGAGAATTTAGGAGGAAATTTTATTCGGAAAATTAATTTCATCGCCGTGCATGGAGTTAGCCGCCATATTTCGTTAGATAAGTAGTTGTTTGAAATGTTTCAAGCATCAACATGAAGATGGTGTTATTCGTCGGAAATATTCTGGTGTATCCGTTGAAACTACTTTTGAAAGTTTCACCTGCGTTGATCGTTTAGTTGTTGTTCAATTAAACGAAGAAAAAGGAAGTCTTGCTCTACTAAAGCAACGGTGTGTGTCACTTTAGTGATCGCCATCGCAAATACTCACAAATTGGGGTTCTAATTGACAGAGATCACCCGTCTTACTTACCAGATGTAGCATCCAGCGACTTCTTTCTGTTTCCTAGGCTTGAAGTTTCACCCGGAGGACGCTGAGAAGACTATCATTTGGACGAATTAAAGAGATGTGAACATCTAACATAAAACTAATTAATTGCAAAACCAGTAAGTTTAATTTTCACTACTTCGCATGCAACTTGCGGCAGTAAATTGTGACGAATCTCGTAACTCTGTTGTGATACCACCAGGATTATTTTTTCTTATTTATATGCTTTTAATGGTCCCTTGTTAGTTGCTCATCAATGAAACTCAATACCTCACGAGACTAACTCAAAACTTCTTTCCATTTAAGAATCTCTTTTTCTAATATATTTTTTTCTAGTGATGGTTCGAGGCTCTCAAATATTCAAAGAGCTCTTTCATAATCGTTTTAGAGTTCCCATCTCGGCAACACGCATACCGAATTATATCATCTAACAGCTTCACTTCTTGGCCGATGTTAAAATCGTATTACGTATTGCATTACAGGCGCGGTCCTAACACTGAAGAAACCAAACGCGTCACTCTCTCTTTTTATTTACTACACGTCGTATGGGTTATCCTCTCTACAAAGAGAGTAACTTCCCCGCTGCTGAAGCGGTGATGGTCCCCGCTTCTTCGTCTCTTGGCCTCACCTTCTACTTCTTCGGCCAGATAGCAGGAGATAGTGGTATTGCGGTAAAGTGACGGTCAGTCAGCGTATAGATGGTAGAGAGTGAAGATAGTTGCGTTGCGTTGATGGACTGTGCCGGACCAATTCGCCGTTTGCCTCCGGGGTATGAAGAATCCGTTGTTTTCGGCTGGAACTTTTTGATTATGTAAAGTTGCCATGTTAGGAATAACTTGGATTGGCGGATATTAAATCGAACTTGTTGCGCGTGGACCTTCGGTAAACCCATTGGATTATGGATTCTGTGTTAATTGGTGTTGTTAAGTGTAAAACAACTTCGTGTTTGAAGGATTTGGATCGATTCTGAAAGCTAATTTTAGATAATGGTGCGTTGCTCAGCGTATATTTTTCTTTTCCTAGCTAAGCAAATATGTAGTTGCCCTTGTTGATGTTTGCGTATTTAACGACCTTCTATTACCGTTTCTATAGACGGCGTTGATTTCGATCTGTTCGTCAAGATGTAATTGCTTATGTTTGCATTTCTGATGAGCCGTTTCTGCAATTTGCATTTCACGGATAATACGATATTGATCGCTATGGTGGTTTCGGTTTTTATCTACCGCAGCGAAAGCACCATTTATCAAATCAGCAATCATTATTGACTATTTTTTTGTATTTCACGTTACGCGCTGCTTATAAGTAATTGTTTTGCAAATGATCCGGTCGTTTTAGATCCTTTTATACCCTTTGCAGTGTGGGGAATATACAGGGTGGAAATATTAATGTAATTTTTTTTAATTGAATTAATTGATAGAACTTCTATCTTGTGTAACTTTCAAAGCTTGCATAGCGGCGATTTCTGATTGATTTTAGCTGAAACCTAAGCTCATGTATGGTGTTCTTGAGAAATAAATTTCACAAACATTTCAAGTAAACAGGGCCCTTCATAACGTTTCCATTAGATGACGTAGAACAAATAGAAAAGTAAAATGGAGCGTGAATAGCATTTATAACAATTGAGACGTAGATAACTAATTGAAAAATCCGGATAGCGGATACCCGGATTTTTCAATTTGTTATTTACTTCTCAAAGAAAGTACAGTGGTACGTTTGACTATCGAGCCCTTTATTACCATTGACCTTATTTACAATTGCATCGACCCTGTTGGAAACCAAGGAATTACCCATTTTGTCTGAAACATTGTAAACGTAAAAAAACAGTAATAACAATAATTTGAACCTAAAAGAATGGTGTACGATGATACAATTTGATCAGCATTTATGCCGATACGTTTTGTGTTTTTTCTTCATTAGTTTTCAAATTCTGACATTTTCATTTTAAAACTAGTTAAACCGAAATTTTAGTTAAGTTTATAATACAAAGATGAAAAACGAAATTTGACTAAAAGTTTCTTTTTTGCTTGTTTTTGTGGTATTTTTTTAAGTAAGTTTCAAAAGCTGTTATTATTTTTAAAATTTCAAACCGTCCATGTTTTATATCCGTCTTATATTGATTTGTGCCGTAAAGATTTTATCCGATTAATGAAACTTTTGCGGTACATGCCAGCATAAAACGGAAACCGAAAAATTGGTGCAGGGTGGTACCGTGAAGTTGGTTCCAATTTTTAACTTCGACTTTCTCGAAGGTGGAATAAGGACAAAATAAGATTTCTCGGCGCAAATCAGAGCAAAGCGACATTTTAAAATTTTATGTAATCGAATTTGGTACGGGCAAATTCATATACTTATCAGTGAGTCACGTGAACGTATAGATTGGGACCCATGAACTTACAAGGTTCCTCGACCTTGGACCAATAGATTTAGTTCTTCTCTCAAAAACTAAATTTAATAAATACTTGCAATTTTGTTGAGGAATTATGCGAACGTGTTGGAAATACTTTTCATGAATTAGTCCATTTGTTTACCCAGATAGAAAAAAGGCGGTGGAAGTATTATAGTACGCTTACGTGATATATTATCACAAAAAATAACGACGAAAATATAAAATTCTGAATAATTGAAATCATTTTGAGGACGAAGTCTTTTGAAGAAGTTTCTGGATGTATATTCCGAACTTGCATTAAGAACATAAAGACTAACTAAGCAAAGTATGAATATTTCTTTCCTTCGTAAAAGAATTAGAATCACCATCAGAGGGTAATATGGTCTGCCAAAGACGTTTTTCGATGCGTTTTTTCGCACAATCTGCGGACCTCAATTCGATTATTATTCAAAGACTATTACAGTGTAAGAAAAAAAAAAAAACAGGCTTCCTCAAACTCTGGTTTGTATGTAAGCAATGGGAAATAATTCAATAGATCATGGTTAATGAAAGTACCTGCATTGAGCAATTGAGAATTGAGTATTTCGCCGTCTTCAAAAGCAGTAGGTTTGCTTCAAATGTCATGTTCTGTTCTTACCATGCGCAAGCTCCATAATTTCTGCGACTGCTGTTACGTATTATTCTTGTAAGGCTCCGGGGAGGACCTTTTTAATTTAATTGTTTGGTATTTCTTCTTTTTGCTTCCACGTTCTTGTATTTGTACATTTTTTCACATATATTTGTAAAAAAAGCTTTTTGTAGTTTATTGCAGATGCTTTCAACCTGTTTCTCCCAAGCCAAATTACAGTCAAGTAGAGTACCCAGTAGTTTGTATTCGGAGATGGTTTATTGTAAAACTCAATAATAATTGTTTTATGGTGGTTGATTATTAATTTATTTGTTGAGTACTAATTGTTAAAATCAACAATCACAGTCTCAACTTTACCGGCTAGTCGCTAGTCGCTAGAGAAATTAATCCATATTCTATTCAATGAAAAATTAATTGCGCTGTCATTTTTCCTATTATTAGAACATCGAAGTATAACATCAACCTACAAGAAAAATCAAGCGGCATATTCAAAGGTCCCTTTTTCCATCATTCGTCCGTAATTGTAAGCGCAGAATCGATGAAATTGCATAACCAAGAACCGGTAAGCTAGAACGCGCGCCTTAATTACGACATAGAAGCATAATGCGGAGCGGTATAAATTACGCATTTTTCCGCTTGAGGCGTAGATAATACCCTCCGCTGCGAGGTACAAATCGTAACGCTCCATCTAGGTTTAAATGAATGGGTGCGAAGCACGCAGCTTTGTGCAGAGCTCTATCGGTCTCTTCCGTGTATTGTGCGACGATCTGAATGGCATGAAAACAATAACGGAGAGTAATAATAAAAATTATTTCGCACTATAGTCTTTTTCATTTTTGAATGCAGGTATTGTGCATCGCGTCGAAACGCAAAAGTTTCTCTCAACTTGCGCGGACCTTCTTTTCAGGCAAAAGCCGATTTACATAGTTGATAATTCCGTTAACGTGATAAATTTTTCATAACAAAATGGTTTCCTTTTTGTTAAACGAATGCAATTTGTTTTTTGGGCGCACATTGTATACGAAAGCAGGGAAGTATAACCGAAAGCATTTACGAGAAGGGACCGACAACGATAAAAATTTCTATTTATTTCGTGTCATCTGACACGAGCGAAGACAAGCGTAAAAAAAAAATACCGAAAAAAATTAAAACGGTAATAAGTAATAAGGCGGCTGTCATAAAAACCTTGTCATATATATGGCGTACGGAAAATAACGAGAAATATAAATTTTTATGGTCTTCGCAGTCTGACGCGACAATATCATCGACCGTACGGCCTCTTTGGAAAAGCAGAAGTTTCTCAGAGAAGAAGAAAGATACAGGGCGGCTTCATTTTTGCGTACAGATCGACCAAACTACCTGTGTAGGTTTTCTTTCCTCGTCTATTACTGTTTGTACAATTCGGATTTTCAAGAAAAAAAAATGCAAATAAGCGAATAAGCAATTAAAGTAAAGCGCGATGCTTCATCTCCAGCTCTTACGCCCTGAAAAAATCGATTTCTCATATTGTTCAAATATCTCACCCGTGTAATGCCGTTCTGCAAAACGTGAATTTCCCTACCGAACACTTCTTGCTTTCGTCATTGACGCGAAGTCGTAGAACTTGAGTTTTTGCCGTTCGCCGAAAAAACGTGACTTCTAGCGACGTACGACGGCGGCGATTCGGTGTGTTGACGGGTCCCGATAAAAAGCGGAGTGGTAATGACAATATGATTCCAGCAAAGAACACTGACGTGGAATCCGCCCGAGAGGCTACGGACGAGTACGTATTGTATAGAAATACGGCGGAGAAGATTGGACCTGGGTACATGTGTAGTTAGTACATAACGGATTTGTCGAAAACTGGTTCGAAGATTGTATGACGCAAGTGAGATCGTAAGGCAGAGTTGTACAATTATACAATGCGATATTCTGAGAGCAAATTTCCAAAAATACATCTACTTTTTGGTAAGGGGAACCTTTGAATCAACTTATGGCGCACGCGAACGAAAACTTCTCCAAACAATTTTAATGCAGCGACTCTTCGTGCGGCACGTCAAATGAACGCTTACCTTATGATGAAGTTGGCGCAAGTTAAGCAAAGTTTTGGCGTTTTCTCATAAAAATGTTCTTCATTTCCTCAACTTCATCTGCATTATTTTCTGCAAAAGTGGTCCGAAAGGATCTTAAATTCTTTTACAACTGAAGTTGAAAACCAAATTTTCGACGAATATCACCTTTTTTTCTTTGCAAATTATAACATTGGCGGACCTGGAACGATTGAATGGCTTCCTCGGCCACCGTCTTCGGCGTTGACGAATTATTAAAGGCGGTAGAAATAGAGATGCAGAGACTGGATAGACTCGAACCCATTTTTGTGAGACGAATAAACACGAGTCTGTCTAGTTTCTGCTAATTTTATGAAGCTGGTGTTCATCTTGAGCAATTCTTCTTGTGAATGTGGTTTTTCATTTTGAACAATTATTGCAGCTGTTTTTATTTATTAGCTATTGCTAATGTTAATTCCAATGATCGATTTGTATTACATTTCCATTGTAAACAAATTAAGCGTTTACGTAACATGGATATAGAGAAAATATTTCTAGGTCAACTATAAATAATAAACCTGAACCATGGACGTGGCTAATAGAACCAATTAGAAATCAACGTTCATAAACATATAATTTCAATACATGATAGGAATCAATTGCGAGATAATCAATTAAAATTCATTGTATACAGCCATTCAACCCGCTGAATTTATAAACTTTGTTACAGTTTTTTTCATTCATCGTCGCAAATTGCGATGAAAAATTACTGTTGGTCGAAAGATTTTGCTTGATAATTTTCCGGTTTTCCTTCATATTACGTCGATGTGTAATTTGCAATGCCAACATCTCTGTATGTTGGAATGTTGGTTCGTAATGATAATTTACTACGCTTCAAGATTGACAACGCTGAAAAAAAAACCTCGCATTAGTATTCCTCAATACGAGTACGTGAATCACGATTAACGCATTGGTTCTGGCATTTGCAGATGCATTTTGCTTACTGATTTAAAGTGAAACATATGAATGCGTAAACGGATTGGTATGAATAAACAACGTGGCATAATTTAAATTATTCTGCAGTTCGTTGAATCCGTAATGTAAGAATCTGAACAAAGTATAACTTGGATGTTAACTTTGAACAGCTGTTTAGTGGGGGGGAGCATGTGTTGGCGTTTCATTGAGATTCGTCAAGAGGTTTCTAAAAGCGGGTGTCGTGGTCCCATGTCCCATGTCCCATGCCAGGTTGCGTAGATTGGAGTCATTTTTGAAGCTTGTCCCAGCATGGCTTTAGACTTACGCCAAGTAAGTGACCTTAGCAGGCGTTCTCCACCACCGTTTACTGGATAAGTTAATGAAGTGTGGAATTAGGAATGCAATGCTTAAAATAGAAAAGCTGTTGGGTTCCTCATTGTATATCTACTTCTTTAATAGAATTGTTTCATTAATGGACGCTGATGATACTTCAGCGGCCTTACAGGTGAAGAAACTAAAGTGAAGAGTAACTTGGTCATTGAAAGACTCATCCAGCAGATTCTAGAAAGACACACTAGGCGGAGGTTGATAGCAACGCTAACCCCGGAGTGAGTTGCAACGATCTCTTTTTTGTACTTTAAAAGGAAGTAAAGTTTCTTGGCGTCCACGTAAACGCCACATTTTCCCGGAAAACACATCGTCGCAAGTTGAGCTAAGGGATATTTCAAATTACGCGTCTTTTTAAGGTAGAAGCGGCCATCCGCTGTATGATGAATCGCAAGATCTAGTGAATCTTGTTTTTACACTTAAATTGTGTAACGAACTGTCCAATAATACCTTATTTCCGCTTTGCACTGTTAATCCGTATCGTTTTCAGACTGTTGGGTCGTTTTCACCATCTTTGTCGGTGTTAACCTCTAGGTGTCGCTATTAAATGTACTCGGATTCTTCATTATTCCCAAGGATTCGCGTACCATCCTTTGGTGGCTCTGACTTCCTTCAAAATCTATGTTATGGTCTTAATTTTGATAGATGTATTCGGCTACTGAGGATCTGTTCGCTCGAATACTTTCTACCCGCATTTGAATTCATGCATACACGCTTATAGTGTGTAGTTTTGGATGTAGATCCTTGTTTGGTGGAACCAAATGGTCTATTTTTCTTACTATGTCTGCCTTAGTGCGGCGATAACTTTGGCCATGGACGGAAAATAAGCTTGTGTTTTTGGTTATTGCTATTGATCCATTTTTTTTTCTCTTCTCCTCTTGCCGTGTCAGGGCATGTCCATTTGCTTATATCCAATCTTTCTTGATCTTTCTTCATTGCTAATCTTCTCTGTTCTCCTTAGGGAATTGTTTACAAGGGATCGGAGGATACATGCAACTCAACAACATGTAGAAAAGACAGAGCGCTGTCTTAAGCGTTTTTTTAGACATGAAGTGAATCTAAACAATATTTTTTCGATGTGTTGGTTGGCTGTAAAACTAGTTTGCCGTGGTCGCAATCACCTCACAAACATCAAGATATTGATTTCGTTGATATTGCCAAATTTTGGCTAACTGGTATCGTTATTTTGGCACATTTTTGGGACGAATGTAGAAAGATGTAACCATTAACTGACTTGCCGAGAAGTTTAAGGTTATTTTTTTTGTATTGCCAGCATTACTTATTATGTTTTTGGAATATTAAATAAAAACAAAATTGTCAACAACTGCCATTAACATTTTCATCCTTCTGCAATTAAGTTTTGCTTCTGTAATTATTTTTCTTCCCTTGTGAATTTCGTTGGCAAAGGTGAACGTCCATCGCAAAAAGAAAAAAACTAGCGCAGAAGGAAAAACATTCTATTACAGCTCGAAACGCGCTCCTCCGCCGGCGGTAAATATATTTTTCAACGGAGGATTTACTATCTCTAATCTGGTTGAGTTATTGTCGTTTTTATCGTGTTCCGTGCTGGTCCAATTACGCCCTGTTTTCCCACACCCGGTGTCCGGCGCGCTAAAATTTTTCTGGACATCGCTCTCGCCGTGAGATTGCCTGATACTTTTCTGCTGAATTGTCGTGTTTTATTGCAGCACTCTGACTGTTTATGTATGTACAGCGGTGGAAAAAATACCCGGACGGTTTACCCATTGAGCAGGTTTGCATTTCTTGCTTGCTTGCTCACCTGCGTATCTTTAACGGGTGCACAGGACGTCGGGTATTTAGTTGGTTTTTACAAATTTATTTTGAAATTTACATCGTAGCTGTGGTATTATAGACAAAAAGATTTTTTTAAACACGTATTAAGCGTTTTCTTTTGTGTGGTGCCAATTCTGCTGTAGTTTAATACGCTTCACATCGTTACGCAGACGAAATGCGATAGTTGTATTGGCGAGCAAAATGAAGTCTAATGTCCGTTCGTCGTATTGACGCTCCAAGCTTGCTGCATGCTTCGGCAGCTCGTACAGTTTCCGATATTTGAGTAACTCGATAGTCCAAGTGATGATGATTTCGAAGAAGTGGAACTCTTTGTTTCTCGTACATTTCATTCATAAATTGGTGGGGGATTGAGATCAGGAGACTTCGGATCCGCAGCTCCTATCCATTCCCAATACTTCAGAATAATCCGACTACTACATACCTGGTTCCATTGCGTCGTCACACTAATTTTTTTTTTGAATGTTGCGAAGTCTAAAATATTTTTTCAAACTACAAACATCCCAGTATACTAATCGCCATGAAGGTTTGTCCTCTTAAAGTCCCAAATAAGTTCCTCTATATCCACCGATGGGATTGGGATT
>LR736865.1:10108851-10120982 GCA_902654985.2 Oryctes borbonicus
AAGTTCTCCTGGTCTCGCAACTCACATCCATTCCCAAGGCACCAGACTTCGAACCAACTTCGAACAGACAGTATATTTTCTTGATCATACCAGATTCTATTGGGTCGCCATATTAATTTCTTCGAATGTTGCGAAGTCTAAAATATTTTTTCAAACTACAAACATCGCAGTATACTAATCGCCATGAAGGTTTGGCCTTGTAAAGTTCCAAATAAGTTCCTCTATATCCACCGATGGGATTGGGATTCGGAGAATTCGGAGGCCAGCGGATCAGCTAAATTTCTGGATGCTTAGCAAACCACTGTGAGACCGTTGGCAAATTGTGTTAACTGATGAATTATCCCGCATCAAAGAAATTTGATTCAGGTTAGAATACATTCATGTTGATGTCTATCCGAGGAAGTTCTCCTGGTCTCGCAACTCACATCCATTCCCAACGCACCAGACTTCGAACCAACTTCGAACAGACAGTATATTTTCTTAATCAATTTCTTCGAATGTTGCGTCGAGTCGAGCAATGAGTCCCATTCTTGTGAAATTTTGATTTCCAGAGATTATCGAAGAATTGGTAATCCATGATAATGTACAGGATGTTTTCGATGATGTAAAATGATATAAACGACCGCGTTTAGTAGTAAAAGCAGCAATTTATTCATTATTGTATTGTGCCATTATTGTAAAACTAAAATTAAATCTTATCTAAGCAAATAATTGAACTTGTAATTGCAAATTTAACGAGGTATGTTATTAATACCGAATCGTTTTTTTTTTTTCACAAGCGATCCAGAGGTTTTCAAGACATTGTTGCAATGCACAAAGTAATGTTTTTACTGTTTTTGTTAGCAGCAATCATATACCTCGTAGATATGGCATCGACTCGTGAGTATGTTGCTAAAGAATCGTATTCATTTTAGTATTATCTGATATCATGTATCTTAGGTAAATGCAAAAAAATGAGGCCTTTCTCACATTGCAAATGTAGTTGTCGTATACCAGGTGTATTTGGATGTGACTGGCTGTGTGGATCTGGACCATTTTAATTTTTTATTTAACTATGGAGCATTATAATATGTTTTATTGTATTAAAAGTATTGGGTCCTTGTAATTTGAGTAAAAAGACAAAGAACAACTCCGTTTACATTCAGTAATAGCTTGATGTATTCAGATCACAAAATTCCTAAGCCCCCCATAAAAGTAACAATGTTATGGCGCAATATAGGAAGTCATTCGATGTCAATTAAATGTCCGGTTATTCACTGGAATCAAGATGGAATCCGTTTTATTAGAACTGCCTCCCGGAATTTTAAATTTGCATCGAAATATTGCTGCCATGCCTCAAACTCTGCGAACTGGAATCGTTTCTACGAAACGTGACGGAAGAAGAGGTCGTAACATGAATAATATCTTTATCCTAGGGACTTTACCTGCTTAACGTGGAATCTTATTTATGGCGTTGCGGCAAGATCTCCTAGGAATGATCTAAAACTAACGCCCAGGTAGTTTGACCTTTTAAAGATATGGATATTGTCGCTGAAAGTTTTAGGGCGGAAGATTAAAAATGTACAGCGTTTCTCCTTTAGCTCCTCTTTTTTGTATAATCTTGAAATGAAAAAGTGTTTGAGCGTGGTTTTAACAAGCTGCTTACGTGCGAGATAATTTCTGTATTGTTCTTCCGTTACTTTCACTCTTATTCGCAAAATTATGGTAAACGCAATTTAACATAGCAAATCGCCGGAGAATATGCGTTAACCTTTGTACAATAGGTACCCTATTATTATTGCTACGGCGATAGATTGTTGATTAATTCCAATGAAGGTCTCCGAATTTTGCGAACAATCCAAACAAAATGGGAAGTACACGTTAAGTTTTTGTTTTGTAATCGCGTATTCAATCAGAGTTAATTGATTTGCTATTGGTTCCATCATTTGGACGGTTCAATGGGAAGAATAAATTAGTCACCAAAAATACATTTATGTAGATAATTTAGATAAACGAAAAAAAAAAGCGTATCAATCCAAAGGAAGTAAGTAATTCGTTTTTGCATGAATTATGACCTTTCAGGTTTCAAATTTAAAGAATTTTTTTTTTACAAAAACAATTAACGAAAAAAATCATTGTTTATGCATTTTTGCATACGTTTGAGCCAATTCAAAATATTTTTTCCACTTTAATTCAGGGCTTCAACAGCTTCTTGAGATGATATTTTGCTGATAGGTTTCACGCCTAAATCATCGTGCAAAATCGAATGTACTGCGCTGTCTTTCAAAAATGCCACCATCTCACGATATGGCGATCCTTTTTTCTAATCATGTAGGTAGTGCACAGCGTTTATGCCTTTTGGAATAACAACCGATTTTGGTCAATCTTCACGAAATTCGTCACTAACATAAGCACAACCACGACGAAATTTTGCAGATCAGTTATAAACAGTATTTTCTGATCGCGCTTCATTATCAAAAGCCATTGCGTTGGGTCTACACTAAAATTGTAAGAAATCACAATTTTCTTAAAACTTGATTCCAGTTAGCTTCCAATAACTTTTTCACTTAAGGAAATCATTAAAGAAGATGAAAAGGAGATCGCCAGGTTGCTAGAAATGCATAGTTTGATTTTGCATTTAATGTTGGTGACTGGTAAAAAATGCAGCTTATTTATTTATTTATTTATTTATTTATTTATTTATTTATTTATTTATTTATTTATTTATTTATTTATTTATTTTGTTTTATCAATTAAACACCATTCTAACAAATACATAATTTTGATGAGAAACTGTAGATATTTTGGGGGGACTTTAACTGAAGAATCAAACAACATGGAAATATAGCAAGAAACAAGATCGTCCATCATTGATAGATGATAGAACATAGAATCAGCTTAGCGTTGTATACTGTTGTTCTTTTCACTTCTTCGGCGCTTGCTATAAAGTCACATACAATGCTTTAAACGTCGTTTACTGTGTACGTGTGTATATTGAACTTGCTGTGTTTTTGTGTACCACCTGGGGCTACGAAACGTAAAAAGAGGGGACTACCGGAGCCCCGTCGCCGTCCCCCCACCATCGCACCACGTACGTCTCCGTTTTGACTTACCTAAGCATACTACAACTATAGAGGAAACCCGTTCCTCGCGTCCAGCTCTACTCGCAGCATCAGAGTAAGCCTTGGTGTTGCTGTTTCGGTCCCGCGGAACCTCACAGCCTTCTTCGTTCGAATACGCGCTAAATGACGACGTGCGATGCGGATTTTTTCCGGGATTGACGGGGTCGTTTGCGACCGAACAGGGCCGGTAGCATTTTGCTGAATGGAGGTGTGTGTAGTAGTGCGGTCTTCCGAAAATAACGTGCGATTTAATCTCATGGAATATACATCAACCTATACAGTGCTTTCGTTTTTGTTTTTTGTGAGCTTAATTGTTTGTGCTTCTCTTTTGTTTTGTTCAGTTATTGTTTTGGAATTCTTTGGGACGATTTCGTCGCGAATTTTGGGTTTTGAATGTAATGGTAATAATTTTTGTTTATTTTGTTTCTTACGTTTTTTAAAATTATTTTATTTGCAAGAAGATTGGATAAATAAACGGAACCATGAGGAATATTTCTGAATCCTCGATAGTTGGTAATACTATGTAATAAATAAATCCTCTATGACTTGCCCAAGGCTTCAATTTATATTGGCCGAGGCAAAATAAGCCTTCCAAGAAATTCAGATTTGGTTATTTGACTTTTAAATGAAGACGGGTTACATGGATGGATCTCACTTGCTTTTTTCTTTTAATTACTACTACAGGGTGTCTCACGAATAACGTCTCGGTTTATAACAGGCAAACTATGTTGCCTTTTTCAAAACCAACCTCGTGGGCACGTTCATGCAATGCTAACGTATTGGTTGGAGTTGTCAGTGATTATATTATTAATCACTATTTTTTAATGTAATTGGACGAACATTTTTCAGGTTTTTCAAGGGGTTTTTGGTTACTTTTTGACGGTATCCGTGGCCAAAATCCTAAAGAAAGAGCTTAATTGATTCTACTATTGCTCAGATGTTAAACCCACCTCGCCCTTTTAATCAGAAATCAATCCCCTTCTCAATATATCGATCTAAAGTTAGTATTTCTAGCGTATAAATATTCCTCGCTCTATGAAAGTGAGTGCTTTGTGATTTGTTTAAATAATTTTGCATTTTTCTTTAGAATTGCGCGATATCAGAAAGTTTGAGTTGTCAGCGTAACACGTCATAAAGGCAATGAGCAATGTAGGCCCCAACATCCCGAGATCCCTGTGAGATTTTCAATTTGACGCTGTAACTATTTGATGGCGTACCATTAACAACGACTATTTGCGATCTGTTGGACAAATATGACTCGAAATCTACCTCTAACTCCGTAACGCTGCCATTTATGTAACACCACACAGCGAAATGATTTTGTCAAATCGATAGAAAGTCCTGTTGGCATCTTGTTCAGCAAAGTAGGCGTTTACGAATGTGACGATGAAGGTTTCTGTTGTCCGAGCGAAACTTTAAACTTAGGAAACAGGAAAAAGTCGCTGGGAGCCAGATCTGGCGAATACCATAAAATCGGCGGTGTATCAATATTCGATTTTTGTCTTTTTTCAAGATAATCGATTAATGCAACCCCATAACCATTCCAACCAACCCGCCATCCTATGGAACAGTCTTCGCCTTTTTTGGAGTCAATTTATCTGTCGCAATCCCTTGTTTTGGCCGCGCCTTGCCTTCAGGAATGTTCTAGTATCTTCTGTGGTTATTAATCAATGTCAAAACTCGGATTTATTTCGCTTAAACTGCTTTAAAAGGACTTTGGAAATGTTCATCCGAATGTATTTGACAGAGATTTTCTTTCAAGATCTGCACAGCCTCTCTAATTTTAATTCGACGGTCGCCGATCACCATTTGGTGAACTGTTCCGATGTCATCGGTAGTGCTTGCAGGTTTTGGCCGTCTTGGGCGAACGTGCATCGTCAACCAAGCTGGTACGACCACGCTATTTTGGCTATAATTCACGTAATTTACGATTTTTTCAATTTTTACGGAGTCACCAACATCGACTGACACGAACAACTCACCGCTTAACATGGATGAGATTTTGAAAAATATCTTTCAACACCACTTTTCAGAATATCCTCGTAGTTGTTTATTTGGAAAGCTCGAAAGTTTCAACGGCAATGCAAATCTAATATTATTCTTCCTAGATCAGTTTAGATCGGTAACAGTATCCGAAAGCCAACAAAAAATAGCCACTAGCGACATCCTTACGTAAAATAGATTTGTCCGTAGAGCGGCACTACGAAGATAAAAGTTGAAAGAGAAGTCAATCGAACTCCACATCGTTTGCGAAGCTCTGCGGTTGGATTTTTTTCTACACTTCACTAGACATAGATGACATCAGAATCCTTTTCGGTCAGTATCATTTTCTCCGAATCGAGTTTCCAATTTTGCGGGTATATCTTTGCATATATATATCTCCTCTTTCGTCTTGTATATCGCCGTTTGTCTCTTGCCTTTTTTTTGTCGCGGTATCGCGAAAATAAATAAAATCTATGCTACGACGGTATAATGAAGTGGTTGCTGTGTATATCGAGTGTGCTATCGTTGGTTTTTCGCTTTTTTGGCTGTATTCATCCAGTCAATTTCCTGGTTTTTATCGATTTTTCTGGTCGATTATCATTGGGAGAATTTGAATTGTCGATTTAACAAGTTTTATTGGTAAAAAAATATTTACTTGGTTTATTTATGTGCAATATTCCATAAATCTTTCTTTTTTATGTCAATATTATTTGCATATCTCGACGTATCCGCGAATGATTTAAATATACAAACAGCAGAAAATATTTTCGCAATTTCGTAACAAAAATAAAATGTTCGAACTCCTGCAAACTAGTTTTTTTTTCGCGTGATTTGTTTAATAATGGTCAGCATACATCGAAAGGTTAAGCTGAATCGACGCATATTTTAAGTGTCAAAAACCTCCATCCATGTAATTCCATTGTTATTGTTTTGCTTTGTTGGGCGTAATCTCGGGCAATGATTGTTGATCGCAAAAAAAGATTAAATTGGGTGGAACGTTGTTTTTGGTAATGATCGGTTGATATCGAGTGGTTCAGATTTTACCAACGTATTCGTTCACTTAAGGTTTTTGGCGCTTTTGGGAGATGAATCAAGTGAAAGAGTCTAACGAGTTACCACTGAGTCTGCAGTGCGCGCTTCACAATATTAGCTGAGACTAGACAGACTCATGTTTTGTCGATTCTCTGGGAAATCAGTAGGCGCACGAGCCCATTCTCATTAAACGAATAAACACGAGTCTGTCTAGTCTCTGTTAATTTCGTGAAACGCAGCTCGTTTCTGCAGGCTTAGTTACCATCGGAGATTGTAAAGGAGGGTTTCTCATTACGATCCTTAGTTGAAGCAAGAATCGCTGCAATCTTTCCAAGAATTTTAAGGTCGCTTATATACAGTTGTTGGTTGTTAAATTAGGATCGTTGGGAAATTATGAAATTGCCGAATATAAAACAATTCTTCAATGCCACTTTATTAATGACTATTAAAATAAATGGATTGCTCAGATTTTACTAGAATCTCTTTTGCTTTTAATTAAGTAATCAATTATTAAAATTCTTCGGTAACACCAACAAATATTTGCCATTATTTTTCCTGCAGATCCGGTGACTTTAAACTTGAGAAGGCTGGAGGCCATAATATGCCACTGCATTGGTTCTTGGTTTGACTCAAGATCGAATTGATGGACCCAGGTTTCATCTACTTGTGACAAGTCGATTGGTAATTAAATGTGGTTCGTCTGTGCAAAGCGTCAAAAATTCTTCACACGTCTCCATCATGACGCGTAGAATGGCGAAAGCTTTCGTGAAATCCATTTTGCTCCAATTTTTCACTTCCAGTTTTTCGGCATAATAAAGCTGCGAATTGTCGCTTCTCTAATCTTGTATCTTCTAGTACCAGTAGTAACACTTGGTTTCTTCAATAGCATCGGAAGTGATCACTTAAACGTCATTTGTCGAGGTTTGATCTATTCAAGATTCGAGAAAACCAAAAATGCACGTGTTCTTTTGTTACTACTAGAATTTTTTTTTGTGGCTTTTTGACAGAGAACAGCTTACACCACATTTTCAAAGCAAGCTTCGATCTTCTAACAAGTGATGTAATCGATGTTTCGGCTCTACCTGATCATCCTCAACTCCTTTTTTTTTAGAAACCCAAATTCCGTTAAAAAAAATTAAGTTAGGTAGCCCCAGAAATGTTTACAATTAAATATGAGCCCCTTCAGCCCCCTCAGGCTTTTAAAATCTTCGTTCCCAACATATCACGCTGTTCTACTCTTCACTATACAAGCTGTATAACGCGACAGTAACAAATAAAAAAAGGTATTATATAATTAGTATTTATGACGCAGCTTTTTACAATATGGGATTTCCCGCCGCACCGTTTCAAAGGAAACATAGTAAAATGTAACCCCCCCCCCCCCCCGTACCTGGTAAATCGAATCTCTCGGCCCGCTTACGCTGGCAGCTCTTAATTAATGAAACGTTTGTCAAAGCCAGGTCGGGATTACGCCTTCGTTGATGTTGTCTCGTTGCTCGTACTCGCTGGTAAACAGTGACGGAGCTGGGTGGGCCACCATGGCATTCTCGCATAAAGCGCCGTTGCTCGTTATGGAGAACGGCAACATCGGCAGCATGTCGTGCAAAGGGTTCCGTTTATTTATTTGATTTTAGCAAGTCGCCTTTCCCGTACTTGTTCATTTGTTTGTTTTGTACCAGTCGCTTGATACACAGTCCTGGAAGAACTGTGTATACGTAAATAGCTTTTGTTGACATGCGGAATATGCCAGTTGTTTGCCAAAGTTCTCGGTATTGCGTGTACCGTTACAGATATTAGAAAATGATTTTTTTTATGATAATAAATAATACCCTGTATATCTTTGTATGTCTACATTCAAGTCTATACTCTACGCAGACATATTGTTAACTGCAATGTTAAGCGGTGTTGCCACATTCTACGTTATTATTGATTTAAAACTTCATTAACTTCAAAATTAGTGAGTGCAGACTTTGATCGAATGTTTTTGATTTAATTGTAACTTGCGATTGAGTCGGAAATAGCCCGTATGTGTTTAGGCATATTAATAGGAGAGCTGTATTATAATGTTTATCATTCTCTTGTTCAATAATGATATACAGGATACATTGGATTCGCGCTCGCGGGCAACAAATTTGTGAAGAAATACGTGGCGGCATTGGCTGATGATAAAGATCTTTTTTCAACAGTTGTGGGTGTATCATTGGGACCTATCAACAAAACAAAAATCCATCCTATGGCTTCATAAGGGATCTCCGCGACCCAAAAAAGCAAGAAGGCAATTTTCATCAGGAAAACTGATGGCTGCGGTGTTTTGGGATGCAGAACGGAATTGAATATATGCGCTTTTATAGAGATGGGACATGCACCTTATAGTCGGAACTTGATACCGAGCCACTATTATCTCTTTTCTTAATTGCATTTCTGCGGATGAATGTTTGAACGCGGTGGTGAAAGAAATTCTTGAAGATCCTCCGAAAGATTTTTTATTTTTTAGGGGTAGGTTTATTAAAAAAAAATTAGAATAATTGTGTGGTCTAGAGAGACTGCATGGCGCGCCATTTCGACCATATTAATTGTGCCAAAATTAAATCAGTTGGGACTACAGCACATGTGGTTCCAGCAGAACGGTGCCACATCACACACACCTCGTGCTACGATGCAAATTTCGCGAAGGCTTTTCCCGGTAGAATAATTTAAAAAATTGCGATGTCGACCCCCTGAGTTGATCCTCCCGTGATTATTTTATTACTTAAGAACATTCGAAACAAAATTGCGGAAATGACACCAGAACTCTGCGGGTATGTTACGAAAAACATGTTTAAAAGAGATCGCACTTGTGCCACGGCCAGAGGTAGTTACTTGGCCTACATCCAGCCATTGAGAAAAACGTATTTCTATAAACAGTAATTTGCAAATATTACGTCACTTATCTCCAAAACAGTTTTACCCAGATTAATTTGATGGCAGCTCAACATTTCACCTAAGTTAATTCATTATATTTTAACGAATAAAAACAATCGCCGTGAACAATCAAAAATTTACATTTTACACATAACATCCATAACAGAGAGTGGTAAATATTCACTTCACCGCATCTCTTTTTCTCTCCCTTTTTCCATTCTACTCTTCTCCCAATAATCTCAATTTTTATGACGTCGGATCTCGTGATTGTATCGTACAAGATGGGCGCTTGTACGCATACCAAGAGCCAGCGTTGAACGTATATGGATATGCTCAGGCCCTGCTTTGCACCGTTCGTCACGAAAAAGATTGTTATTTAGTACCATCGTGGCAGCCGTAGGACTCTTAGACTGGTCGTTTATAATCGTTAGAAGTCGACGAGGTAGAGGGTCATGCTGTTGGGAAGCAGCCATTGTGTTTGTGCGGAGGTCTTCTTCTATTGTTGTTGTTATGTTCAACTTGTTAGATGTATACAGAGCCGGTTAGATAGTTTAGAACGCGGTAATCTAGCGCTAGAAGAAATATTTTTCCATTATTTGTTGCTTTCCTACACTTAAAGGAATTTTACTAATCTATTAATTAAGAAAGTAATCGCGGCCATTTTGTGGTTAGAATCGGTTTGTTTTCTCTCTATAGACGTATAGCCAGATACCTGGAAGAGAAATCTTATTCCATCGGCACGTGGAACTTCTATATTCTACGTATGGAAATTAATTAATATTCTCATTAACTAAATATTACATATTAAGTCTCCACCTTCAAAATATACATTACATAAGAGGTTATTAAATTAATCTAATGAGAAAGGTTTTTTCCTTTTTAGCGGCTGTACATTTTACGGATTCTATAGCTTCCTCGGCCAAACAATTGGCTATTACGTCCGATTACGTCTTTGATCTACTGATCTAAAATGTACCTTAGATAGGTGATTAAGTGAAAGGGCGCGTTACCAAAAACCGATTCCCAATCGCGCTTTCGAAAATTAATTAAGGAACTAGCTCGCGAAGAAATCGCTTCTGGAAACCATAATTCAAAATTCAAGTTACATAAAACATAAAATAACCATTGTTTGCGATCGTTTATCGGCGCAAATGGAGCTCGACTTTCGAAAAGCTTAATTCCGACGTTACCGAATTGACTTTTACGAGTAATTGCTTCTAGACGTAAAACTTTCGCCGAAAGTAAATCGCCTGTTTAATAATAGATTTCCTAGTAACAATAATGAGATGGACGACAAACGAGGAAACAGCTTAAACGTTCATTGATAGATTGCGGGAAACATGGAGTCACGTCGAGTTTCCGTTTAACAAAAAACCACATGACAGGGTCCAAACCCGGAACACGTATAGTTTTAACTGACTCTGCCCGTGGAAGCTTACGGTTTTATTTTAGACAAAAGCAATTACATGGACAAGGATTACAGGTTAAGATTAACTAGGAGGAAGACATGGCATTTAATAACAATTGTAAGGAAGAAACTAGAAAAGTAACTTGATGTGCCAGTGGACCATACAAACAAAGATAGAAGAGAAGCATGGGAGAGAAAAATATTACGCCGAATTTTTGGAGGGAGACGAACTGAAGAGTTGCGAAAAACGAACGAATAAGGAAGTATACGATACGACATATTTGGCGGACCAAAGATCAATCAAAAAAAGCAATTTTCTGACAAATCCTCGTATATCACCCTATTAATTCGCCTTCCAATTCCATTTTGCGTGCGCCTCGAAGCGTACACAAACTGGAAAAATTCTCCTCTCTGACAACTAACTTCTCCGCATTGTGTTTAATAATCGAAATCAATTATAGATGAGATGCTTTGGCGTATTCGAGCGGTTGTCTGTTCCTATCTACCTCCGTCGGCCCCGGATCTTTATGCAATCCTCCTCGTTTGCTGAACAAACCGAACTGATACCTAAATACCCGATGTCGTGGCGTTTGTTCTCGTTACTGAACGTAAACGATCCGCCAAACGTATTATGCGATGTTACCGGCTGTTTAGTCGAGTATAATAAATGAATTTCCATTCAATGTTGCGCAACAGTAAATGGAATATTGTGGAAAGTTCCCGGCGGCGCCGTCTGTTTGTTTGTCTATCTTGTGTTTCTAAGATCGTTTTTGGTTGATAATAATAATGATAATAATAATAACGTTGCCAAATGCAGATGGTATCGTCGTCTTAATTACTATAGCCCATGAGAGAGTTTTTAAATTGACTAGGAAGTCAATGTTGCTTAGTTTTTCAATTTCAATTAAACGAATAATAAATTTCTCAATTAAAATATCCAGAGAGAAGTTTACAGCATGATGATTACAAATAGGCCAGTTAATTATTTAAACTATAGCCCAACATTAATACTATCATAATTTCATAATGCACAATTCAAGATCTCGCAGTCTTGTTTCAACAGGCTATTGTTCAACTTGATGAATGGCGAGTCTGCAGAAATAATTTTTATGTTAATCATGTCACACGCATTCCTTAAACAATTTCCACAATTTGAATGTCCTCTTGCAAACAACGTGTGCTGGAGGTAATCTTGGAGACAATTATGAGGATTATATTTATTCTTTAAAACTGTTATTCGTAAATGATAGTAAAGCGAACTGACAGACTATCGCAGCATTCTAAGTGCATCTGTGATGGCATTTAAATAAAATAAATAAGAAACACGGTTAACGGCAACGATATACACTGCCGTTCAGAGAAGTTCGGTCGGTTGGTAAAAAACATGAAAAGGTTACAGAAACAAACGAAACTAAAAACAAAATGCAATTTTATTGTATGTACATGTAAAAAAGACAAAAATAAATAAATAAAAAGTTATTCTGGCCTAATATAACATACTGAACATTATTTTTTTTTTTCATCGAAAAAACCTCCTTTGCTGTTAATCACCGCTCGAACTATTCTAGGCATTCTTTCGATAAGTTTTGTTAAAAGGGATTGTGGAATTTTAATCCATTCATGTTGCAGAATATTCCGTAAATGTTCTTGTGAAGTTAGCATATTTTTCGGATCCTCCTGTCCAGTTCATCCCACAACAACTCTAT
>LR736865.1:10135982-10164190 GCA_902654985.2 Oryctes borbonicus
AACGTTTCTCATCGGAAAATATAACTTTTTCCCATTGTTTCTTCCAGAATACGTGTTCTTCAGCAAATCTCAACCTCGCTTCTTCGTGTTTCGCCGAAAGTGGCGGTTTTCTCAACATTTTCTTCCGTGATATTACCGGTGACGCCTTTAAAATCCTTTGAACATTACGCACGTGCGTTTGTACCCCCGCCTGTTCTGCAATAACTCTCGCAGACGCAGAAGAATTGGATGCTCACCGCAATATCATGCGTTTATCCCGCTCACTTACAGCTCGTCGTCCCTGGCCTTTTGGTTTGCCGTAATTTTTCGGATTTTTTAGGAAATTTCTAACGGAATGATCGCTTCTTCGTAACCGACGAGCAATTTCCTTCTTACTAACGCCATCCTGGTGCCAGGCTAGAACTTTGCCCCTTTCTATCAAGGATAATTGTTTTTTTCTACCCATATTGCAAACACTTTATAAAATATAATTTCTGGTGGTGAAATGTGTACACTTTATCGGCACAACCGCTGCATATAGAGAGAAGTATCAAATTAAAAAATTTTTGCTTATATTAATGTAATAAATGCGCAGGGTCTAAATTTTCGTCGCATTTAAAATTCCTATTTTGATCTGGGAAAATCTCAATTACCCCTCATAAAGCAATAAATACCCAGAAATATCTATAAATGGACTATTTACATAACAAGTATTCATAACCCTCATTTACATTCTATATAATGTCTACAAACTTTGTTTCGTAAATAGAAACGATACCGCGTCTATGTTTTTGTCGGGTAATGTAAGTGCAGCAAATAACGCCACTTAAATGACGGCCTCCTTCTATAATGCAAAGTTTCAAGCTGATGTTCGAAGTTGTCCATAATATTTTCCAACAGTTCACGCTGAATTCCCTGCACTTCACGTCGAATGGCATCCTCCATTTGGACCTAAGGCCTGGTCCTAAGGTGTAAACGTACAAGGTTACAAACCACGTAGCATAACACATAGAAACGTGAAACATTACCATGCGCAACTAGATTTCTAGAATTTCGCAACACTTCTGTCGGGAAGATTAGCGCCGCAATCTTACGGGGTTATCACGTTTTAATTATGTTATTGCCGCGCTGTACGCGCGCATATTCTTACCGCCTCGTATGCACGCACACCTTTTGGAGAACAACGGACAATATGATAATTACGATACGAATTTGTAGTCCTTAATAAACGATTGCGCTAACCGACTGACGAAACTAATTACGTATTAAGGTCGGGTTGCGTAGCGTAATTAAATGCGCATGAAATTAAGATTCGCGATGAATAGAAACGGCACGCAATCGGAACGGTCTTGTTAGGAGTCTATTGTCCCGTATTTGGATTCGAAACAATGTTCGGGTGACCTTAATATTATTCAAATTGCGTTTGTTATTGTTGATATATCGATGGGAAGTTGCAAGGGCGGTTTTTACAACTTATCAGTTTCTTGAATGGAGAACGCTGTTTGGTAAACGTCTGTGAGGACTTATTTCAGATTGATATGTTGTTTGCAATGTTTTGAAGATTGTATCTTGAAATCAGAAGGGAAAAATTCATATCGATATGTATCGGATGAAGGTTCTGCTTCCTCATGTGCCCATTTTCTCCATTCTCTTCAATTTCTTGCCATTAATTTCACTCCTTCTAAAGTTTCTTCGTTTTTTTTCCATTTCCAGTATGTGGTCCATTCATTTTCTTCTTGCTCGTCCTCTTCATTTCTTGTTTAAATATCCCGTCGCCATTATTTTCATCGCATTTAGCTTTGCTTCATCTTTTTTCCGTAGTGTCCAGTTTTCACTTGCACTTGCACTATTGGAATTGTTATTGTTTCTTAATATCGCCTCATATATTTTTTTGATTTGTTCTCTCTATTTGTTATTTCTCTATCTATTTTCCATCCTCTGCCACTATGCTCTCCAAGTAATCATTCCAACGTCTTGTCTCTGAATTTAATGTCTTTGTTAACTTGATTGTCTTGGTTTCCATTTATTATTACCATCATTGCCATGGTTTCACTTATGTTCACTTACGTCTTTTATTCAGATGTTCGTTGGCCGTTCTGTTTTATTTTTGAAGTTTGCATTTGTTTTTCTGGCTTGAAGGCTGTGTGTTCTTCCTTATTCTTGCGAATAACTTGTTTCTCCTAAACATTTCATTATTATCAGATTGCTTTCCCATTCTCTTGGTATTTTCTGTTCCTTTCGTCCTACTTTAAACATTTCTCATGTTAATTTCTTTCCTTCTTGTGCTAGTAAGTTGATCATTTCCGTTAATATGTCACCTTGTACACGTGCTTTTTCTACCTTGATCTTTTTATTGCTTCTTCCACTTCTTCTTTCTCGTAATTTCTTGTTGTTGGTGTACTCTGTCTCTGTTTATGTTTTCTTTTTTTTATTTATGGAGTGCTCCCTCCATACTTCTGTTCTTATTGCCTTTATTTCTATCCCTTTGATTTCTCTTAATATTTTTATTTTTGTCCAAAGTTCTTTGTTATCCTCTTTATATGTTTCCCCCAAATTCTTTCCAAGTTTCTTTTGTTTGGGACTCGTAAGGATTAAATTAACAAAAAGCGCGTTTTAGACATTTTTATAGATTAGAGTTAAATAACAATATGCAACATTGAACAAACGCATTCAATTGTAGATCGTTGAATAAAAACCTCATAAAAGGAAACTTGAAACTTTTGCAAACAGAACTGCATTGCAGCTTCATGCCATGCGCAGACGTTAGGTCGGGTTAATAGGTTGTTTTTTTACATTCTCTTTCCATACACACCATTTTTACTACTAAATTCCTTTAAAGAGGTCAACAGAAATATTTCTGGCTATTTCAATAACATTTTTCCGATCAAAGTGGTAACGTTAATAAATTGTTTTCAAAAATATTTCGTTTCTTGAAAGACATTATTGAAATGAAATTATACGTCGTGTCAATTTCATTCATCAGAAATGCAAACATTAATACGAAAACGAATCTTAACCTTCTCGTGACTGGTACAGATCAAACCATATTATTATATCTTCCTTAGAAATAAAAAAAAAATAAAATTTCTTTCCATATACTTACATGCAGATGCGGCCATCTCTACAAAGTCCGTTATCTTGTGCCAACATAGCCAACCAGGAAAGGTCAGCGTTAGGTCACGATCGGTAACGGCATGAAGCCGATCACATTCGAGAATCTGCGTCGCCTCGTTGGCGGCGGCCGTAAGAAGAAGGACAAGGAATCGTCTTTCAAGCGAAGCGATTCGTTCAAGAGGATTTCCATCCGGAAAAGCTACTTGGATCGCGGTAAAAAGAAGCACATTCAAAAACTTGAGGTCGCTACCCAAACGGTAACCGAGGAGGTACTTGCTGAAGCTTCGGATCCACAACCTAGCGTTAAAAAGGTCGATAGCTCCGTCCAAGTTGATAAAATCGATTTGAATAAGTTGGCTGGTAAAGAGAAGTCTAATAAAGAAGGACCTGGTCAAAGCGTTATTGCTTACGGACAATGGTTGAAAGGAATCCGCAAGGATGAGCCGGCTTGTGCTGGCGTTAGGGGTGCTGAAAGGACTATAATCTATGTACCAGCTTGCGATGAAGAGAACGTTCCAACCCCTGTTATCAGACAGCTATCTTCCTCGCCGGTATTTAGAAGGAAGTCGCCTGTCTTTGAACGGAAAATTCCGGAAGATGCGCGAAAACCCCAGCCGGCAAGTCCTAATTTACAAAGGAAAGAAAGCAATGACTCCGCAGTCGAGATGTTCCCATGGGGACATTCCTCTGATGCCAAGAAATCCCCTAGAATTAAGAGAAGGTCTCGTCCAACAACTCCGTTGCTTCCCGACTCTGGTGCCGAAGAAATGTGTTCGCTTTCGATAAGCTTGGGCAGAATTTGGATGGATGCGCCTCAAAACATGGCACCTCGAAGCTTAGAGATGCCGCGTTCTTCTTCAAACCAACCTTCAGCGCATCATTCCCTAGACAGCGCCTTGAAAGAGCTAAGGGATGACCCAATAGTGATAAATCGATTACAAAAGCGCACGACTCCCCCCGTAGGGAGGACTTTATCTTCGACTAGTAATACTACAGCCTCAACGGGGTTGTTTTCCAGTAAAGATTCTGGATTCTCGTTTTCGATTTCAATACCCAAACTGAGTGAAGACAATAGTTCGTCAAAGGGTGGATTCTTCAGGAAGAAACCTAAGCCTAAATTATCAGTGAGTCGCGAAGGTTATTTCAAGAGGACTTCGGGAGCTCTAATTACCGAGAGAAACTCAATCAGAAGAAGGAGTAGTCGCAAGAAAAAATTGAGGGGCTCCGCTAGAAAGAAGAACTCGCAAAAATTCGATATGTATCAAGTTGTAGTGAGTCGACCTCGTTGTCTAAAAAATCTCAAATTAGATCCCATGATCTTCGTACCTCCCGAAAAACGAAGATCCGTCAAGAAGAAGCCTTCCTTCAAATTGGGATTGAGAGAAATACGCAATTGCCCTCCGAGAGACGCCGTCTACTCGAACGGTAGTGCAGACGAGGGACTTTACGAGAGTTTACCGGGTGATCTCGACGATTTTTCGGACGATCAACCTCTCAGCGGTCGAATATCTAGGATTAGCTTGAGGGAGGACGTCGACGATGTCGTGTATCCTTCGGTTAGTTTCTATTCGCTTGACGACGATGGTGGTAACTCCACTACGGATGATAATTCTAACGTGTCTTTTGGTGGTAACCCGTACGCGTCGGTGGGTGTCTCCCCTACGCCTAGGAGAAAACCTGTGCGACGGAAGAAGTCTGGATTAAGCAGGAAGAAGAGTATAACTTACGTTGCGAAGCCTATTGTGAAGAGAGCGCCATCTACGTTGAGGAAATTGCCTAGGAAAAATGGTGAGTGTTTTCTAAGGTTCTTGTCATTATAAGGAATGTTTTGAATCTCATTTTTATTTTATTATACGAGATTTTTTTGTGAGAATTAAAGAATTTAAATTTTGTTGGGAACCAAGTGAGTTTTCTTCTTGGTATTTGATCAATAATTGAACGTGCTAGTTTTATGGAAAATTTATTCAAACAATCAATTGAGACCTGATGAACAATATAAAAATACTATTAAATTACTTTACATATACATTAATAAATGTTTCTTTATATCTATAAACCTGTTTATTGTGTAAAGGAACATATCTATTCATCGATAAACTCGTTCGTTGGATCAATTTTGAGAAAAAAAAATTATTATTTTAACGTACCTTTTTATTGAATTTATGTACATTTTTCGTTGTTTTACGTTTATTGGAAACAAAATTCCATATTCTAAAGAATGACTTCTTCGCTTTATACCTCTTATTTTCGTTTACGTTTATTCTTCCCTTTTCATCGTCTCAGTCCTAAAACCCGCAACCTTTTTTGAGGAAAAAGCTCAAGAGAGTAAAATTTTGGAGAACAGCCGCATGCGATCCTTAGGTTTTATATCGTTTCCGGTCGGTATATCACCAGCACGGGATAGACATTCTTCTTCCTAGCTTCTACCTCTTCCACGCCGGCAATTTTAACCATTTTATTATCATGGTTAATAATAGCGGTTTGAACCCGGTCCGGGTGCAGAGGCTTCGACACTACCCGTCCTATAATCTTCCAGATTTGACAAGGGTCCATAATTCTTTTTACGTTCGCAATAAAACGGTTGACCGGAATTTTCGAAATTCAGTCAATTACCGCGTAACATCCGCCGTGCGCTCGTCGCCGACACCGATGCCGTCGTCCCGACGCGAAGAGACGCCCGAAATTCCCTCCTCGGCTTCCCTTAATACCTGATTTATTGTCGACGTTATTAAACGGTAAGCGTTGAAGTAGGAATTCCTATTCGGAGAGGATTTATTGCTTCCTTCTACTTCCTTTTCCTTCTTTTTTCTTGGGAGGTTAAGTTGTTTATAAATTATTGATAACGGCGGAGGAAGGTTTAAAATGATTCTACGTTGGCTAAATAACGCATAAATTCAATTTGTTTGTTTTTTTATATAATAATAAATTATTTATTTTCGTAACTTAGCATCCCAGTTCCTTGATAAGTGGAAAATTATGCTTATATTTAGAAAAGGTTACGAAAAGCAATCTTGATTATATGGGATCATTTAAAAAAATCCTGGGTTTGTATACCTAGCACGTCGAAATTCAATTTTTTTTTTCGTGTGGTGACGGCCCAACGGGCTGTATAATCTTTTAAAGCTTGGCATAACCTCGGGAGCCTTTTTTAATGTGTGAATTCTGTGTGTAAAATGTTCCATGGCCATCCCCTCGAAGCGCAATTAATCGGGGATGTACCGGATCCACTAAGAAAATTTTTTGATCCCAGCGGGACTCACTGCGCCTAACTTTGCCCAGTCAAGCGCAGGCCCACCGATCCGTCAAATCAAAATAAGAATGTTAGCTTTTTCTGTAATTTTTTAAAATTTATTTATTTAATCTGCGGCAAAATTTGTCATATTTTGACCTTCAGAACTAACATTTAGATTTCCAAATCACCTTAATTCATGATCCCCTCTACGCATCACGACGAGAAAACCTGTTAAAAATGTAGTTGTATAAGCGCAAAACGAACGCCTGGAAAACAAAAAAATAATAGCAACAGCGAAATAAAAGAACAGACGTTCCCGACTTTATATATATGTAAGCTAATCGTTAAACGGAATTAAACGAAGCCTCTCTCTTCTTTATCCACTTCTCGAGAGAGTTCATCTTCGTCTTCGGCGTCCTTCTTGTTCTTATTTACGTTGGGCGTTCGACTCTTCGTCGAGCATTAAGCAAACAACGGGTACCGCTGCTCGGCGAGGTCGCGACAAAACCTGGATACTGTAATGAAAATAGCGAGCCTTCGCGGGAGACCGCGCACCATCGCAGAGAGGCAATAAAGTATGGTCGCGCGCATATGCGGGCATAAGCAATCGCAAACAGCCGGTTCTACAACTATTGTACATATACACTCGCCTGCAAAAGTTTTCATATATCTAGAAACACGTACAGCGCAGAATCTTTACCGATATATTGCTAGAATTGTTGAATTGTGCATATTATTAATTCTTTTCGTCCAATGATATTTCTGGTCTTCGTATTTGCAAAATCTTATCCCGAAGACCTCTACATTTCCATAAATTTGGAAACTAGTGCTCGCTTGCTTTGTTCCAAAAATTATGATCTCGGCCAATTTCGCTTCTTTGTAATTTCCTTTAGCGCATTGTTACTCAGAACTGCTTGGTATTATCTCATTCAACTAACATGGAATTATTCACCAATGCTCAACAGCTACCAATTTACCTCTTTCTCCTGGTATGTCTCTCAAGTGGTGAATGGACAAGGGAGACCAAGTTAACGCGATCTAATTGGATTTTCAGAAGATATTTGATTCGATTGATCAGTACATCCTATGGTTTTGCAAAGCCATTACTCATTTTAGTAGAATCTTAGTTCATTTGGAGGGACATCCACGGTCGTTGCTTTCTTTTAAAGAATTTAGGTTTCCGTGTTGAAGCTGTGCCGTAATCGCCAGAGCCTCCCGACGTTTCGCTATTAGTTCTTCTGGACTGCTGCATTGCAGCAGTGATACAACATGCAGCAACCCAGAAGTTGGTTCAATTAAATACATTTAGCGCTGATCACAAAATGAACTTTAAGATGGCGGTTTTTGAGATATTCTTTTACGGATGCCACGGATGGCAGATTGACCCAAAATAATTATCCTGTTACTAGAACTATCAAAGAAAAATATCACAATTATCAATTGCAATAAGGTAATTTTTCAAAATAATTCAAGGTAATAACAATCTTGAATTATTTTGAAAAATTACTGAACTACGAAACGTGATACTACGCTTGCACATATACTTTTACAATTGACTGTACATGTTCGAAGGCTTAAGCCTGCCCGTTCAAGCAGAGCGTCCGCGGTCTTAGAGGGCAGGTGAAGTGCCATCAGGTGTGGCAAAACGGCAGAAATTAAATGCCATTATCTGAACCTCAAGACCTGAACAACGCGAATATGCATCTCTCACAGCTCGTTGTCTTCCTCTTCGCCGTTGCTTTTCCTTCTTTACGTCGCGTAAAGCGTCCTGGACGGGGATCTCGTTTTGTCTGCTCACCTTGTCGTCGATGTAAGCAGCAATTCGATGAAAATGTGTTTACTCTGTTCAGCCCGTGTCGTTTTCGTTGACGTTATGACGAGAGGTTACGGACGTGAAAAGAATCCTTTGACCTGGGCGGAGTTTGCATGTGCACTGACGAAGAACGTAATATCCGCTGCGGCTTCGTTCTGTCAAGGAGGTTTTATTGATACGAACGTTTGTTGTGCAGAGTTGGTACGATTGTTAATAATGTTTGCATAAGCTCAATAAAGACGGAATTAGAATCGAGAATTTACGTTTTATCACTGGTTTTGCAATTAATCTAAATATAATTATGCAACTTTGTGAATTAGTGTGGATTATTAGTACAAGGGTAGTTTGAAAGTCCCAACACGAAGTGCCATCTTCGTGTTGGGGCTACTTGTGAAAAGTATTCTGGTAATATAATTGCGCATTTGTTGAAAGATACTAGCCATGGTGGAAACTCAGTTGTCGTTTAACAGTGGGTTTTGTTGATATGAAAATTGAAAAAATCGAATATCGAGTCTTTCAACAAAAATTGTGTCATTAACTGGTACAATTTTGGCATTCACCTGGTTTATTATCATGTTATATTGATGCAAAGCAGATCAGTCTATTTCTGATCTAACGAAGGCGTTTGATGCGTAATAACCAATCTATTCTTTGGAATAAGGCTTTAAGTTGCGTTAAGTTTAGTTAAGTTTAATGAGGCTTTAAGTTGGGACTAAATTGACAATGCTTGCAAAGAACTTTCAAAAATACGTTTGGCTCTGTATTAGTAAAGAAGGCGCTCTAATATGCAGATGTTGTTGTTTAAACCTTCAATTTGGCCAATTTCTACTGTACCAAAAAAAAAAATGTGGCATCTCAGGTGACTTACTTGATAAAATCGCTAAGGCTAGAAAGGAACTGAAGAAATTGTGAAATCATAAACTAATGATAGCTGTCTTTTTGTCCAAGTGCACTGTATATGCCTATAGGAACATCATGAAAATTTATTGATAACACATTGTATCCTAAGTTATGGAATTTTGTCAACAACGTGGGTTGTACGGTGTACATCCCAGAACGTTGTGATCATCTGATCAAGTGGCTTTGGCCTTCTGAAAAACCCACTGTTCGGACTGTTCACTGGTCTCTGGTGTGTTGCGATGCATCTATATTTCGTCAGCAGTTATGAATTGACGCCAAAAATTATTCGGATTGCGTTTTAACATTGCCAAACATTCCTTCGAAGTTGATGCGCATGCGTGTTAATGATCAATTATGAGCAATAGCGGCACCCGTGTTGCGTCCTACATGTTAAATGTTACGTACTCGGTTAATTGAGATGCCCACAGCCTCAGTAATCTCCCGCATTTTAAGCCTCCGATCATTCATTACCATATCGCTTCGAATTGTTTCAATCATTTCTGATGTGGCAACCTTATTCGGACTGCTTGGTACATTTCTTGATCAGAAATGCTCGTACGACCGCGTTTACATTCAGCTCTCCTAAAGGTGCAGAGTCCCCATAAACCTCATCGAGTTCCACTTTTATCTCATCATTCGTTTCCCTTTTCGAAAAGAAATATTCAATCACTGTTCTATATTTGATTTTTTTTCTATTGTTGTTAAAACATAAAAGTTGTTGTAAGATACGTCAATCTGCATGAAAGCTTGTGAGGATTCTTCTACGAAAAATAGAGCTATTTCAATTTTAGTAAGCGCCATCTCTTGTCGAGGCCAGCTAATTATCGAACTCCCTTCGTACAAAAAACGAAAATTGAGCACGTAGCTATTTGGATACAGAGAAAGCTAACATGTTGTATCCAAAGTTACTATCATTGGAACTGGAGATTTTTATTGATTTCCATCCGATTCACTTATTTGAATCTTCTCGTCAGCAAAATAACCTTCAAACAGCCGCCTCAATTTAAATAGCTCAACCTGTATATACGGCATATTTAAGAGGCGTGGCGTTCAACTTGCATCGAACAATAACGGTAACGGAATGATGTTCTATAAAGTAATAATTCTGACGAAAGGAGATCGCGAACCATTGATATTCCGGACGGGTTGCATACTCCATTGGAAGATCTATGCGCAGCGGAGGATGTAAATTACGGACGGCTGCACGCTGACCTTTTCCTTCTTTTGTGCAGCGTGAGTCGAGCATTCCGAGTTGTCGACAACGTACACCACTCTCCGTACGGTCTGATCGCGTCCATTCTCGAGCGTATGGAGAGCCCTTAAATCGCAAGACCGTTAAAGGTATGTGGGACGTGAGACGTGGTAGAAGTTCTTTGGTAATTTGTTAGAATAATCTTGGAAAATGGATGGAAGGAGAATGGAAAATTAAAAATTACGTAGCAGACTGTATAACCACTTACCTGCGGAGAGAAAGAACATGGGAATGAGGTTGTTTAAAATAACAACAAAGAAGCTCATTCTGGTGGCGGAATGCTACACCATACAGGAATTTTTGAGGATATCTGTTTAGATTTTCATTCTGCGTTTTTGTATAGTTGCTTGACAACAGCTCCTCTTTCTTCTTTGAGTACTGCTCATGTGGTAAGAATTAACTCAAAATTATAAATGAAACAAAACAGCATCCGCCAATGTTTAATTTCAGTTTATCCTCCTTATACTAATTAGCAATAATATCCAGATTCCTTTGTAATGTGCCGTGCACAGCATATTTTTATCATCAACTAGCCAACTCGGTTGTTCTGACTTGGCTTATTTTCCAAGATGGAAGAATTTGCTCTACCAGCTTACTCTTGTCGTGTAGACGCCCGCAATCCATGAAATAGGTAGTTCATTACGTGTGACGATCTCTTGTTTCTAAAGTTCCAAACTAAACTTGGATTCTCTTGAATTCGTGAACAACACTTCTGGAGTTACGCTGCGTAGTTAGAAACAATAGTAATCGTTTTTTTTTTAGATTCTCTTTACATTGCGGTAATCCGCAATTCAGCAATTAGACATTTTGGAAGAGATTTACCAATCATAAGAAAATCTAAACGAAACGTGTGCCTTAATAAGTAATAATATAATTCCCTGAATATTGGGGGATAACAAGTATATTTAACGCTCCAAAAACTGCACCCTATCACCTTCATAAATTAACAGCGAACAATTTCCTGCATACAATAACTGTTCTAACAATCCTTTCACTGCCCAAGACCGCAAATCCGTCCTACCAATACGAACGAAGCGAAACAAAGCGGAGCAAAACGATTTAAAAAAGAAATTCCAGATTACGCTCTTCGACAAGAGAAACAAAAACGAAACGTCCAGCGATTTCCTGATTCCAAAGTACCGCGTGGCAAATAGGCCCGCGACGAGACCAAGCGGCGATCTCGTCGAGATCAAATTTAAAATATAAAGTCCCATCTATTAGTCGAGAGTCCTGTTATACGCCGGTTGCGATAAGATATACCTGTACTATGTAGGTACGCTTGTACATATTCAGCATGCATTCAATCCATATACGGACGACTTTATAAATGTAACGTTTGGGTATTTTTTACTTTATGGCGTGCCGGCAAAACAAGAAACGAGATCCCGCGATGCCAAGCCTACTTCTCCGTTTATGTATAGGTCGAGAGTTCTATCACGTATACGCGTTAGAGTACAAATTTACTGCTTCCTTATGAAGAATTTGGCGATGCCTAAACGCAATGAAGGGTAATATGTTGATAGGTCGGTGGATATCTCAAAACTGATCACTGACGCTAAATGGCCTTCCATGAACAAAGACTTCCTTCGATTGAGCTTTTAAAGTACGGTAAATTCGAGGAATGAGGAAAATGAGGAATTAATTGGGAGGCGCGTTTCTATGATAGGTGGATTTTATTCAGCAGAAACGTTACATAGCCCTGTAACGTTATATAACATTCAAAACGTACGGCTACACAATTGTAACATGAAGGTGAGCGTGGCCAGGCTCTTGAACAGGAGTGAGGAATTGACCTGTGGAACATTCAGTGGCGTCAAGTATCCACTTCTGCCATTAGCTGGTTACGCCCTTGCAGATGAGTTGTTCTATGCCGTACGAATTTCTGCTATCTGCTGCCATTACAATACAGTGTTGCACAAATAACATTATGAACACCTCAGACAAGTCACAATCAAATAATTTATACATCCCCTTTTTGTATACATCTATTTCTGTGCCAGTTACGCCAATTGCTCTGATCCAGAAATAAAAATCCATTTTGTGGCTTTGAAAACCGAGATATTTGAGTAACATTTTTGCTTTGTTTTTGGTTGTTTCTCAATGATCTTTGCATGTGCCAATTGGCTTGGTTCAGAAATGAAAAGCTATATTGGGGTGTTTAAAAACAAGAGGTTGCTTTTAAGGCAACTTTGCTTGATTTTGGGTGATTTCCAACCATTTTTTCATGTGCTCAATTTCTGGTGGCCTATAGATATTTGGGTACTTTTGCTGTGCCTAAAAATTAGCGACTTATGAAGGATTTTTGGATGCTTTTAGAGTAATTATACCTGCTTTTGGGTGATTTTCAACGGATTTTTTTGTGTGCCAAATGCTCCGGTCCAGAAATAAACATCCGTTTTGGAGTGTCCAAAAACAAGAGGTTTTATAAGTTTCTTTTGAGTGTTTTCAAAGTAATTATGATTGATTTTTAGCTGATTTTTAGGCATTTTTTTGGTGTACCCAATTTTTGGTGGTCTATAGATATTTGGGCATAAAAAATAAAAGAAAATTTTGTTATTTTTGAAGGATTTTAGCTCCTTTTCGGTTGTTTCATCTCCCTTTTTGATCGTATTTCATTAATTTTTTGCGTGTGCCAAATGCCCTGGTCTAGAAGTAATTACTGTCCTATTCTTAAGGAAATACGATATCCATTGACAGGCTCCTTCCTAATACCAACCTCCTCCAACCTCCTCAATAGAATGCCATGATCGACGAAGGCGAATGCTTTGCTAAAATCGTAAAAGGTTGCAACCGGACACTGATCCACATCAACATAATGTACAGATTGAAAGTTGGTATTATGGTCGCACCTACCTTGATCTATCTTCTTGAGTATAGCCATCGGACCTCATTAGCATCGGAGGACCATTTATTTATTTTTTTTTATAAGACTTCGTTTACTTCATTTAATGTTAAAAGAAGCAGGAAAAGGTGTCTAAGATGGATACTTTTTAATATATTTACGAAAATGTCAGAATAGTAGTGTATAGGCTGGGGCATTAACGGTGTAAGAATTAATTTCCAAACATTTTTGAATTCCTCTCGACTCCAGGCTAGCAAACATAACGCTACGCGGAAACAAATCGTGCTAATCCAAGCTTACAACCAGAAAAATGCCTCAATTTATTACGCATTTACGGCAGAAAACCGATAAATATGCCCGAGTCGCAAAGCACTTTGTTGAACGAAGTGGGTTAACGCTGCAATAAAGGAATGGGCATAATTTGATATCGGTTTATTTCATATACATGTAGCTAGCGGGTCAACTATGTACGTTCGAGCAAAACGCAGTGCTTGTAATTTTTTTCAGCTGCAGATAATTTACAACCGATTATCGAAGGAGTTATGCGGTACGAGTTTAACCTTAAACTTGTATTTGCTTCAGTAATTTAGATTTGATCGAATTGTTTTACTGGATCGCTTTACCTACGGTTAAGTTATAGTGGTGGTCATGTAAATTTGCAAAATAACAAGCATTTATTGTACCAAAGTTCCAACTTTTTCTGAATCTCCATTTTTGGTGGGTTTTTGATGGATAACAACGAAATACGTCTTCTGTTAAGTACGAGTTGAACTAAGAAGCTTCGGTTGTTTTAGCGTCTCTTCGCATATTGGTTATATAGTTTTTGTTTAATTTTAACCATTGCCAACTACGATGCACATTTTATTTTAACAATATTTATATCTGTTGGAAGAAAAATAGAAATGACTTGATTAAATCACGTAAACAATTAAATTCTGTAATATGCTACCAGAGATTCGCGATCTAGAGTCTAACGAAGTGACAATGGTGAATATCGGCAACCGTAAAGATTTAACGTTTCAATAAAAAGAGACGCTATTTATTTTTTAAAATTAATTACCACCTTACCATGAAAAACAAGCTATTCTGAAAGTAGCACTGAGTTTATTTTGTGCAGTTCATTTGGTCGTGAGTACCTTTCTTTAGTAGTAGTAGTTCCAGATCTACCGCAAACACATCAGCGCGTAATAGCGTAATAGCCCACTTCTATTGACACTATCCTAGATGCTATTATTACTAGAAAGCGACGGAAGGAAGTTTGTAACACTCGAGTTTCTTTTAAACGTCCTTACCTCGACGAACGACTGGCGGTGTAAATTGTTTCGATTTCTAGCGATTCTCGGCGCTTTTTTCAGATCCCACCTCGCCGGCTATAGGTAATGGGACCTCAAACGTCCGACGCCTGGGTCGTTCTCACGGATGCGGCGTGACAGATAGTGAAAGTTACGCTGGGAATCCATGTTCGGCGTAAGGTTGGGCAAGTTATGTTCGATTTAAGGCATTCGCATGCTGCGTATAATTTCTAGACAAATTTATGTATCGCGATCGGAAATGAATTAGTTGTCGACGGATGTAGCATAATCTTTACGGCATTACTATGTATAATTGCCGATCGAATAGAGAATTAATTCGATTTTAATTGGCGGAAACGTTACGTACTTGCTAGGTTAATCGGGATCTTTACGCGACGATTTGAGAAATTAGTGATCGGTTACGCCGACACGAATTAACATTTAATTTAAAGCGACAGGTAAATGAGTGATTTGAATCTTGAACAGAACCGTCATAAAATTAAGCAACCCGAAGAATATCTACGAGAGAATTGTGGCAGTGTATGGAGAAAATAGTTCGTACTTTTTCTAAGAAAGATGTTGGTACAAGCAGATCATGATGATTCAATGTGCGGAAGTCCAAACTGAAGAAATCATCAACAAAGTTGAAGATTTGGCATTGACTGATCGCCGAGTAAAAGGTTTAATCGTCTACAGGAATAGGAATATCGGAAACTAGGTATTTGGACATTTGAAAATTAGCAAAGCGTCGGGACGATGGATTCCCAGGCTACTTAGTCTCGAACAAAAATTGTGGAAGTAAGGAAAATTTGACTCCCTTATCACAAGATGGAGACATCTATAGAATTATAACCGGGGATGAGACCTGGGTACATCACACCCATGAAACAGGAGTTCATGTAACGAATTCGTGGGGTTTCTCGATCATTCAAGAAAACGAAGACGCAATTCTTTGCCGGCAAAGTGTTGGTCATACATGGCAAAACCGACTACAATCACGGGGAATGTCTATAAAGGCACAATTGGGAGCTTGAAACTGGTTATAAGCGTAGAAAGAAACTGTACAACTGTAGAATGCATAAAACCACGAATTGTTCAACCAGTCCTGCTGCAGAAGAAGCCCCATTCATTGGAACACGACTTTGAGGAATTGCAGCAGCCTCGAACTCGCCGCCTCTGTCGCTTTTTATCGAATTACGACTTGCTGTGGAATCATATTTTATAGAATTGCCAACAGATTTAAATTCGAAGGCATTGCGTTATTAGAAAAACTTAGGGATAACTGCATCGGTCTTAATGGTTCTCGCGTTTTCATAACTCGGTACAGATAACAAAAAAAAATCTCCTGGTATAATTATCAAAATTCACCGTAGAGAGATTGTCGTTCTTCCCGCTACAGCTTCAATAGCCGCAACTGTATTTAAAATTGAAATTCTTCAGTCCACCAAAAAAACAAAAAAAAAACAAAGCACATGCCAGCCAGAAAGATGGGCGGAGGACCGGTCCTGAGCTTCATAAAATGCACCTTGCCCATTTCGGTTCGTGCCCGATTCAGCGTGCGTATAATTGGACGTCGTTATAAAATGTGGGTCACTGTAATTACGTAATATTCCTCGACCGTACGGGTTTCTTCGAATTAACAGGAAAATTACGACAGAGAGCACGTATTAATATCGCATTATTAAACGGGAATTAGGCGGAAACGCTGGTAGGATTTCTTTCTGCTTTTTTTGGAGGAAGGTTTTTATGTGTCGTGAGCATAGATGCGGCTGTTTACTTATGCGATCCGCTACGATTCTTAACTGTAATAAAATACGTGAAATATATAGGTGAATAGCTCCGTATAGGATTAATTTATTGTCGTTTCTTGTATGTTTTATATCGAAATCTAGTATTTTCTGGGTTTCCTGTGATGGAAATTGGAAATTGATAATTGACAAAAAAAGTTTTGCTAGGCTAGGGTAGGTTTAGATTTGGGAAAATGAACCTGTGATAAGTGACGTTCGAGATTTTTGAATTGATTTCTTCTTTCGCATGTAGCATTTTTTTTTAGAATACATAATTTAACTTACTCAGAGCAACGAGGTTAAAAGAAATACGAATATAAAAATAAATAAAAAAAAACACATGCATCATGATAAGTGATGATGGGTGCGGGCCGTTGGCAGGAAACCGACAGCGTCTCACTGGCGGTAAATGGAGAGCGTCTTCTCGTCCTCCTGGTGGTAGTGATGGCCCTGGCTCGCGGCTCTTCCGATAATTTCGACCAGTTTCGCTTTATAGACTTGTATGCTTCATTTAAACCACTGTTTTGTCTGCGGTTAGCGCCCTTGCTTACCTTTATACGTCATATGGTGCAATACCACCCGTCCGCGTGGCTCCTTTGCCCGAATGCCAATTATCTTTTTTTCTCACGAGATAAAGGGTATTTATTACCCTTTATTCGATTTTTTGGGCAGTTGGGGTTCTTCACAGTCAATTGCTTCTACTTAGACGCTGGTCACACGTCTTTCCGCTTTGGTCGCTGGAGGAAGTTTTTTAATACTCACAATAATAAGCAGGATACCCCAATTTAACATTAGTTTGGAATTTTTTTGTTACTTTTAAGCGCTTTTTCTGAAATTGAAAAGCCGAAACTAGAACTTGACAAATTTGCCTTTGCTTGTACGTTTTCTTGGCCGTTTTTTCTTCTTATTGGTCCATTTTGCAACACCTACAGAATCTTATTTCGCTCGCTTGGTTTGAAGATAATCTTTACTAGTTGATTTGTATACACATTAAAATTGATACATATGCTGTAGCCTTCTTGTGCTGCTACATAGACTGTCCCTTGTTTACATATTTTCTTCGGATTTGAATTTTATTTGGCGATGGACGTAATCCTCCATAAGTTTGTTTTTAATAAAGATACTTTGAAGGATTTTCATTTAATCGTCAAACTTTAATCTTTAATCAATAACTTTGACAAAATTTCAAGTGGTCAAATCAAATTCAAATGCAGAAAAGGTTGAAAGAATTTGGGATTTTTTACACACCAACTTGCGCAGCAGATCTCATGAATTTAAATTCTCTTAAACCAATTTAAAGCTCATAAATCAACAGCAACTTGTATACTTAGGTAACTGTGTATCCTCAAAGAAAAACCCGTCAATTCTAAGAACATTATTGTTCTTGTAATCCGTAATTCATAGACTACACGTTTCCACATCGAAAAGCGCCGCGAGCTCGCCATTATAATTGATTATTCACACGGATTATTTTCAATTATCCTACCGTAACATTCGTACACATGCACAGCGCACATCTGTACAGATACACAGCGAGCAACTCGATCTGAGAAACGTTACCCAATAGCGGTAAATACTGCGCATATAAGGAACAGATACAATAATAATTTCGTTTCTTTTTCTTGCAGGTGAGTCCTCAAAATGTCATTTTGCAATCTCAAAGTGAAAGAGCCACGGCGTTTGCCGGTAGGTACGTGTATATTTACTATGTAGATGTAGATTTCGCCTCAAAGATTGATAGATATGTTCGAACGTGCCTCCGTATTTGCATCTCTTGCTCGATTTAACAACGATACGTACGTATGAAGATTGGATTTGATTAGGAGAACGTAATGTTAGGTAATTGGACGAAAGGTACGTACGTCTGAGGCATTTCTCTGTCCGTTGGAATTTTGATTGTTGGTAATTAATAGAGATTTCTAAGACGATTTATGTTGGGTGTGAAATCAAGTATACGATCAAGTATACGATCTGCAATGAGGTTTTCTCTTAAATGGGGGTACAATAATGGCTTTACTGTAATCAGTGTGTTCTAATGCGAAGGATTTCCATTTTTCACCGCGCAGCAAGGACTTGTTTTACGAAATTTCGTCCGTTTAACTTGTGCTCCGTCGTCCTTTACACGTTAATTGTTTTACATCTTCTCACTATTGTGACCATATTTTGGTACAAATTATAAAGTAACATATTGTAGAAATCACATCTTTCTAGCTGCCATCATCAAGATGTGTCAGATCAGTTATGCATTTCAAAATATATCCAATTTATGAAACTAGCAAATAAAACATGCATAACGCAGCTGTTATTATTGGGTCATTATTTTCTTGAAACGAACTCTCACGAACTCGCCGTTCAAGCCAGTTCTTCGTATTGACGTGAAACACGTTACACTGACAGTGATATCGTAATAACGTCTTTAATTTATAGCCCAGCAAAACGACTACAACCAAAATTCGAAATGTCGAGTTCTCTGCGTTAACTAAAAAGAAAGAGGTACTTCAGCCTACCCATGTAAAAACACGAAACAGACAAAAATGGATATATCGACAACATTAGTAACTTGTACGCGGTACGAAACGCTATTCCTTTCTCTTTGATTTCTTCACTTTTGTATTATCCGAAGTATAAGAATGGGCAGTGTATTAAAGGTTGGCGTATCTGAGGTTATAGTTGATTTAAATGCGTCCAATTTTTGCAAAAAACGGAGATCTACTAAAAAGTTACAGGCTCTGCGGTGTACTTGGTTTAGAGCGCCTGTCTGGCCAACGGTAGTTGTAGGTTGAAACCGGAGCCGATAAAAGTTTTTAATTTTGTTTTAAACGTACACACAAACAAAAAAAAAGACTCGGTAAGATGTTTTAAAGGTTTTAAGCGTTACAACATTTCTTTGCGGAACTAGCAAGGTATCTAATTAAGTTTTTATTCATAAAAGTAAAATAAACTTAAAAATATCTCCTCCAGTAATATATGAACTAAATAATAAATTATTGCTCCAATGTTTAAACAATTTCTGCGACAAAAATTTAGACGCTCTGTTGCAAATGTTAAACAAAAATCAACAAACGAGTGATCAGTAATGCGTAGATCCTCCATTGTTCTTAATCACTTCCGATAGTCGGTTATTAATAGATTTATATAAATTTAACGCATAATTTTGAGGGATATTCTGCCATTCAGTCACTATTGAAGTTTTCAGTTCCTGTACCGTGAAATACTGGCGGCCTCCGCCATAAACGCGACGTGCCAATTCACCCCACATGTTTTCAGTAATGTTTAAGTCTGGTGACCGTGCCGGCCACTCCAAAGTTTTAATCTTTTTCCCTTTAAACCATTCAGTAATGGTTTTTGCTTTATGAATTGGCGCGTTATCTTGCTGAAAAACAAAATTGCGCCCGGCCCATTGGTTTCCAAAACGTAGAAGATTGTCACGCAATAAGTCTTTATACGTCACAGATGTCATTTTGTTCGTGCAAAACACTATCCCACTCTTATCGCGGAATCCAATCACTGCCCATATCATCGCAGATCCACCCCCTAATTGTCTGGTCATTTTCACTTTTGGTTCCTTTCTCAGATCATGATGATAATGCGAGTACCCATCCGGTCCGTCCAAATTAAAACGTTTCTCATCGGAAAATATAACTTTTTCCCATTGTTTCTTCCAGGATACGTGTTCTTCGGCAAATCTCAACCTCGCTTCTTTGTGTTTCGCCGAAAGTGGCGGTTGTCTTAACATTTTCTTCCGTGATATTACCGGTGACGCCTTTAAAATCCTTTGAACATTAGCACGTGCGTTTGTACCCCCGCCTGTTCTGCAATAACTCTCGCCGACGCAGAAGAATTGGATGCACACCGCAATACCATGCGTTTATCCCGCTCACTTACAGCTTTCGGTCGGCCCTGGCCTTTTGGTTTGCCGTAATTTTCCGGATCTTTCAAGAAATTTCTAACGCAATGATCGCTTCTTCGTAACCGACGAGCGATTTTCTTCTTACTAACACCATCCTGGTGCCAGACTAGAACTTTACCCCGTTCTATCAAGGAAGGAATAGTTCCCGGTCAGTGTGTGGTTACAGTCCTGAAGATGTCCCATAAGAATAAGGACGAAACTTCGGCAGAAGCTACGACATCGACGCGGTTCCAGCTCGCACAGTGTTATTGACGACCGCGGCAGCCTACGTAACAGGTTCCTTTAAGATGTTCAGTTCACCCTAGAAACTAAACGTTCAACTTGCAGAAGAACTCGTGGGTGGTTGCAGTCAACACAGTAACATACGTCTCCCTCTAAGAAACGTAATATTTCCTATCATTTAGCATAGGTATGTAGTATAACTGCTCGGAGACAAGGATCGCATCATACACGCCTATTCACAAGTTTTTATCCTTGCCTCCGCTTCATTTCTTGTATTTTCTCTTTTATTCTTCGGCTTCTCTGGTATCGATGTTTTGCGCCTACGTAGAAGTGAAAAGGAAGGTGAACTGCACAGCGCACGATGCCCCAACTTCGTGCCGGATAACGAGATGTCTGTATTTGGATGTACGACGTCCTGTCGGTCGAGGGATTTAATGACGGTGCGCGGCTGTCTGCAGCGCTACGGTTTATGAGGGGCGCAAGGCTTAATTGACTCGTTTCATTTCGATGGATTCCAGGAGCCGTAACTCTGCGGTCCGTCGTGTTTCGTGAAGGCCGGAAGCGAAAGTGCCGTTGGGAAAGAAGGTATTCCCGAGAAGATTTTTGTTGCGTTTGTCTGGTCGCAAATGTTGTTATTTGTCGAAGTTGCAACTTCAAGAAAAATGGAAATAAGCAAATGAATTTTACGTAAGCGATTAATTTTACAAAACATTTGCAGGTAAAACGTACGATGAAAAGATTTTTTGCACGTTTTAGAACAAAATCAGAAATATTGATCTTTTAGTTTAAGGATTTCAATTTAGTAGAAATTCTTCTTCTAAAAATTGGCATCTCACAGGAGGACAATGTTTCCTACCTGATTAGCGCTTCCATTATTAAATCATTAGTTTTAAAGGTATTTGTCAACAAAATCGTTTGTTCTTCGCTGGTGTACTCTGGCTTAAAACGATACTAAGAGTTGCTTCGTCTTTGGTGCTTCGCGGGCAAGTTTTTCTGCATTATTACACATGGGTGAAGGAGTTTTATATGTTTATGTGAAGAAATTTTTGTAAAACCTTATAGACTTCTTCCGGATAACAGTGATATGTGCAAAATTTGACGATCCACGTTCTCCTCTTGTTTTTTTTTTTGGTACTGTACGTCATTCAAAAGAAGTACTGTGTCATCATCCACGAGGGTATATAAACCATTGCAAAATCTGATTCGAGAGTCTTCTCCTCTCAAATAAGAAATTAAAAAAAAATGCATTGAACTTGCAACCTTCATGTTTATGTTCAGAAGATTTATCGTATCATGCTTATTGTTTTCCAAAAAGCAAGCTTTCGAGGGCACGAAGCGTGAATATCATCCATTCAAAACGTGTATTTATTATTTTCCTCAACTAATGCAGATAGATCGAATTTCCAGAAGATATTTTACATATACTCTACATTACCATTACATATTCCTCATACCTAGATGCATTATGTAGAAGCATATAATAATATACAGATGTTTTCACCACATTTTGCCGGCCCGAGGCACTCAGGAAGTTAAACGGATTATATTATCTCAAGTTCTTCAATATAAAGGCTACATCCGTTGTTGCCATTTACAATTAGATTCAACCCAGAAATTCTCTCGAGTAAAGAGGAAACCCCTTTTGATGGAGCGTTGGTGGTGTGTACGTTATAATAACCGTAACTTTATATCACCCACTTTTGGGTTGTTTAATGGCTGCATATGAATAGGTGAAGTTAATGAAAATTAATTAGTGGAGAAATATGCGGATTCGGTTCTAGAATTTCGGTTTTAGGAAGATAGTTTCGCAAGAATGCTTGAGGAAATTTTTTTTTAAAATGATTTCGATATTATGTGGCATAAAGTAACACGATAAATGCTTTAATTTTGATCAGCCCAGTATTTTTTCCGTTAATACTTGTTTCGGCGGCTTATCCTTTGCCAGTTTTGTTACATGCTCCAGCCATCCTATTCTTCGGATTTAATATCGATAGTTGGTTGCTTAAGATCTTCAAGATCATTTTTTTTTCGAAAACTTCCAAAGATTGGATTCATCTTTCATCCATCGTCGCCGTTGGTCACTATTGGTTTTTCATTGTAATGTTATGTGCGAGGAAAAAATTTAGAAATAGTTGATATTACCAAATTAATTGATTAAATTTGATTACCTGGATGACAAAGTCGGAAATTTAATTAGCGTCACTTCACTCCTTTATTTAATTGTTTTGATTACAACAAATTTAGATAATTTTATTTTTCCAACAATACATTGACGATAAAACATACAAAATTATTCTGAAGATTGTCGTATGGGGATTCTACATTAAATTGGATATTGTAAGAGGCGAGGAAAATGAACAGAGAAGATTCCATTCCACCTTTGGCTAGATAAAAAGAGTTGCAACTTCTGAAAATAAGCTCGCAGTCACCAGAGAGATCTTAACTTTGAGTGAGTGGACATATTGGACTCATAGTGCGTGATGACAACCAACCTCTCTACAAATTTTATTCCTTTATCTTTCCACTCTCTGAAGATTATACTCGTGTTCTTCGATTGCCATTTCCCAAGTTCCCTACTTATGTGCCATTTCCCAAGTTCCCTACTTATGTGCCATTTCCCTATTACCATCTATTTTCTGTGTGGAAGAAATCTACAATGTGATAATGATGATGGACGATGAGGTAGAAAGACCAAGTGAAATCGTCGACAAAAGAGGAATTGAATGAGATAATAAAAACGTTCAAAAACAAAGGGGCATCTAGAGAAACTGGTACAGCAGTCAGGAATCAACATATACAAGACAGTAATTGCAGTGTGTATGAAAAAAACTAGACCTGGCAGATGTAAGGAGTTCGATACATGACGGAGGAGATCGGAGAGAGATTGCTGTTATGGGCGCTATATAGAAGATTCTCCGTCATAATAAAAAACAAACTTCGCACAGCTTTCGGCAGCGTACGGCAGTTTCATCAACTACTAAAATCAATTGATTTTCCATCAAAAGAAAAATTCCTCATTAGAAGCCAGATATACCCAGGTATAAACGGTCTGTTTGGTCGTAATTCTGCATACGATTGCGTTAATTTTTATTCGCACTTACCAATATTATAAAATTTCAATTGTCTCATAAACTATGCATGAATTCCGCCGTGACTTATTTACGTAAGTAATTACGAAGGAATAAAACAAAAGGCAATAAATCTACTATTACGTCCCAGTAAGGTTCTAAAGTTACAACAGAATAAAGTTCACTGACCGCTTTCACCACGACCAAAACAAATACTTAAAAGGGCGATTACCTGGTCCCCTATCAAGGAAAGCATTCAATGCTGGTCCGTTCGAACCTTTAGCTCTTTACCGTTGTCCATATTAAGTAATGGGTGAGATCAGGTAGGCGAAGCATGTACACTCTCTGACAATTAAATTACACCACTTGCGATGTGGTTTAGTGTTTATCACCATAACCTACTTTAAAAACTTGAGCGTTACAGTGTAAGGCGTGCTATTATACTTTGTTTCAATTGTTAGAGAAATAGCGAATTATTATGGTGTTTTGAAGTGTCACTAATGGTATGACGAAGATCGTTAGATTCGTAGAACTTTCACTAAAAGAAAGAGACAATTTATTTTTTGGAAAACATAGACTTAATCTGGAGGCCATGTGACAATACGATGTACATAATTTAACATATTCTTATCTTGTTTTTTTTGTATCGTACGTCATTCAAGAGCTACGTCATCAACCACAAGAGTATATAAACCGTTGTAAAATCTTATTCGAGAGGAGTCTTCTGCTTGCAATGTTGTATTCAAACATTGTCCCAGACAAGACCTACCCCCGCATCGCAGACCATATTTAGCACTGTCCCAGGCGAAACTCCTCCCGTATGCAAGACGGTGTTTAGCACTGTCCTCGGCGAGGACCACTTCGTATCCGTGATATTTTTATTTGCAAGATTGCATTTTATTTAAATTTGTGTGTTATCTGTGTGTCGCTGCTATATTATTGGGCTATCAGCATCTGTCCTTGAAGTGACAGATTCAATTGAATTTTACTTTCGCTATTTCCAGACAGTTTGGACGCACTGTATATTGGACCTCCTCAAATACCAAATCAAACAAACTTACAAACCTTTGTTTCCTCGATGTTATTGCAACTCTGCCCCGTTTCCAATGCTATGCAATTCTTTTCTTCATCGCCAGGGAATTTGTGTTCGTGGGAAATATGTCAGCATGTCGAGGATAAAGAAGAAGTGAAACTTGCCAGGGAACCCGCCAAGAAAGAGAACGGTTGTTTCTTTGTTCGTTGCGACAGTTTTTCCTATACTACACCAAGCATTTACGGACAAAATTCTAGGTTAGACATGGCGAGCGGAAAAAATTGCATCGCGAGTTAATCGTGAGAAAATTCAACGTCGATTTCACGTCGTTTTCAAAAGTGCATTCGTCGTAATGGAATTGAATCGCTGAGATAATTAAATGGATCGTATACATAGTTGAAACTTTGAACTACGGACGCCAGCTTATTTCCCAACGATTCTTTTAAGTGCGCGACGCTAAGAGCCGGAATTAAAATATTTCCGAAACCGTAAAACTGGTAGTAATTGTCGGAGATGTCGGAGACTTCCTTGTAGCTCAAATCTCTCATGTTTTATAGTGTCCTCGTAAAGATCTCCGTCTTTACGGCTTCTTAAAGATCCATTTGACCTGGCCCGCGCTCGTAATTCCCTTCAAACTTTGATCTCTCGTAATCTTTGTTATGCTTCGGTAATGGGCGTCCAACTAACTATCGTAAAATGGGAACTAGTTAGCATTAAAAGGTTTATTGTAAAATAAGCAAAAAAATGTTGAGAATTTTTGGACTATAAGATTTTACGATTTAATTTCTTTTACATTTTACAAGCAATTTAAGATGTTACTGCTGGCAATTGGAAAATATGTGTTATTGAGGAAGAATAAAGCATGTATGAATGAGATGGACTAATTAGAATGGAATTTCAATATAGGTCGTAGATTTTGGAAAAATCCTGTGGAAGCTGGAATACTTTCAAGAAAGATGCGGATAATTTTATTAGGGAGGTAAATGTAAATCCGGGGGAAGTTCGAAAGAACGCTTTTTCGCATTAGACCACAACATTTTCTGATTTCTTTGCTTTAATTAATATCCAAAATAGGTTTTTCTGATTTTTATTTGTTAAAGCGGTGATGTTCCGTAACTGTTTGTGGCAATTCCAATGAATCTTGCCTTGTTGCGTAAATGCGGCGGTAATTTTATATTATCCGTTATCCATAGTTTTCTAGTTTTAGTAATCTTCACTTTCCGGAAGGAGCGAATTTAGTGGTTAAGAATATTGCGAATTTTTAACTATTTTCGAGAAATTATCTGTTTAAGGCTCCTACGTCGAATAGTTTCAATTTAACGTAGGAGACTATACAGAGACATTTTAATAAAGCTACAACACTCCCATTCCAAAAGTGCATATTATAGAAGCAACAAGAAACACGCACAAGTAAACAATTTTACGCAAGAAGACACTCTATGCTCCAACAAAAAAGGCTCTCATCATTGTTTGTATGATGGGATTAGTCCTTGTGAAGATCTCGATTATTCTCGTGGACGAAAGCGAAATTTAACGTTTAATATTTCACAATGTAGCGGAAGGTGAATGTAGATTGTTGTTATTATATTCTCTGAACATGCAATGTGCGATACTCACATTTTTATACGCAGAAAGTAATAAATTTTATTTTTCAAAGTGATATATTAAACACTGTGTCACTGGGTTACTTTACCCTGTTCTTGACCGCAACATTTCTTCAGCAGTAAAATTGAACTGTCCAGTTTCATGCTTAACGTACGCCTGGGTTAGTGAAGTTTTAATAAGGTTAGGTTTAAGTTAGGTTTAATAAGGTTTAATAAGTTTTGGAATCAATAAGGATGGAAAGACTTAGTCTTCAAACTCAATTAATAGTTGTAGGCATGATACAAGTGCAAGCAGGATAATTTGACGCTTGTGGTAGAAACTAGTGAAGTAAAAGAAAGATATCCTGGCCCACCAGAGAAGTACAGCATTTATGAACTTCCCCACGTCCCGTTAGGGTTCTTGTGTTCTCGCGCAGTAATCGCGTACGGAGAATAAAATGGACTGAAGAATCTATCATCTGGCAAGAATAATACCGGGGATTCATAAATTAACCTACTAATAACTGATAGCTCCATCTCATCGGTCGATCTGCTTGTTACTAAAGGGTAGAGGGGAAAAAAATAGCCTAAATGGGAACGAGTATGATTAATACAAAGAGAGCCCATTAACCCTCGGAACCGGTTTCAGTGGAAGGTCCGTACCCGATTGCTTTCATTTTTATGGAGATACGATTTATTTTTCTTAAGCCCCCGCTCCTACACAAAACCATTCATTTCGTCCGTTGTTCACTCAGATCACGTATGCGTAAGTTTACTTATTTATTCTTACACAAAGTAATTCATATCGTCGGTCATCCAAGACCCGCCACATTCGGATTCGATAGACACAAAGAGAAATACGGTTGATTTCTTCTTCTATTGACGCATTTTGCTACAAAACAACCTTGATAATATTCACGCCTGGCGAAGATTTGGAAATCCTTTTTGATGCGAGATTTAGCTTTGTACGTCACAATTATTAATGCGGGAATTTCAAAAAGTCTTTAATTTGCAATTGGTCTCCCTGTATTTGGAATATGCATCTTTCCCCGACGAAAAACATTGAAGCGGTTCAAAGAAAATTCACTTAGAAATTAGTATTAAATAGAAATAATTTTATTAATGTTACAATAATCATCGGAAACTCTTCGAAATAGAATTTACCGAGTTCCATTTGTACAGCAATCTTACGCGGAATCACTATATTCAATGCTCCTAATCGTCGATCTATATCATTGCCTCCAGTTACAGTTACTACGTTCAGTGTAGCTCTGAATAAAAACCCGTACGTATATCCCCGACGCTCTCGTGCAGAGCAAATCCCGTTCGGTTCATGGCGAGGACTTCTTTTCGTAAAATACGATCCTACGGAACGCTGAACCGAAGTTCGTTCTTCGTAGCACTTGCTCCTCTCCATCGTAGTGGAGGGGCGCAACGCGGTAATCGATTTCATACGGAAGAAGCCGTTCGTGATGAACACCTGTCGAGTCTCCGACTAGTTCTGGCGGTGGAAAATGTAACATCTACCTCGACTATCGGCGACATTCGTAGATCTGGCTTTCCTTTGAAGAATGGCGTGTAGGAATAGCGAAGATGATCACGATGGTGCGATTGTTTGGTTAAGATGTGCGAAGGATCCGATACGCGTAGGTTAACTACGTTTGTTACACCTGTCCGATGCCGGGCGAATGTGCATACGGCGTAACGGTTTCGCTTACTGTATGCTTCGAAATTTATTAATGAAGATAACGCGTGTTCTGTAGCAAGTACAGTTAATAAATTAATTGGGTGGTACCAGATCGGTACGGGTAAGATGTTGATGAAAGTAATTCAAGAGATGCAATGCGTAAAATTACATCCGAAGTTTTACAACAAGGCGAAAAGCGTTCTTTTATGATTTGATTTGATATTTAAATAATTTTCTTTTATATATCTTTGATTCGGTTATGTTTAGTTGCATTTTATAAAAGAAAAATGTCACAGTTATTGCTACCAAACACAAGTATTTACCATTCTACCTTTTTATATATGACAATCTTTGCAAGAGATATACACTCCTCGACAAAAACTTAGACGCGGTAAGATGTTTTACGGGTTTTAAGGGTTACAACATTTCTTTGCGAAACTAGCAAGATATCTAATTAAGTTTTTATTCATAAAAGTAAAATAAACTTAAAAATA